>JBAPLH010001544.1:0-87127 GCA_037897445.1 Ceriops zippeliana
ATTAAAATAGGTTGTCTAGCTACATTTGTGAATTTCATGATTAATGTGTCAAAAAGTGTGTATTTGGATCAAGATAGAGCAGCCTTGCTAACCAGAAATCGTGGGGGGTACTCTCTATTTTTGAATTCAACAATTAATATCAATAAGAAATGAAATTGAAGATGAAGGACTCCATTATTTGTTAAATTGAATGAATTCAACATATAGATGTTCCGTGGGCATTTTCTTCATAATGAACATAGTTATTAAGAAAGAAACAAAAGTTAATTGCATGGTTATTGCATGAGAAATAATCCTGGCAAGAACAAAAGGAGCATAATTCACATGAGGTGATTAGAATGTTTCATTATTTAGGAATTAAACCTGTTCACATTTGCACGAAATGCAAACCATGATGAATGACTCGTTTCGCTGATGGATTTAAATAGATTTAGAGTTTTAATGGTGTTTATACTTGTTTGATTCAATTAATACAATAGGTTGTCTAGCTACATTTGTGAATTTCATGATTAATGTGTCAAAAAATGTGTTTGGAATCAATAGAGCAGCCTTGCTAACCAGAAAATCATGGGGGTACTCTCTATTTTTAAATTCAACAATTAATATCAATAAGAAATGAAATTGAAGATGAAGGACTCCATTATTTGTTAAATTTTGAATTAATTCATCATATAGATGTTCCGTGGGCATTTTCTTCATAATGGACATAGTTATTAAGAAAGAAACAAAAGTTAATTTCATGGTTATTGCATTAAAAATAAATCCTGGCAACAACAAAAGGAGCCCTAATTCACATGAGGTGATTAGAATGTGTCATTATTTAGGAATTAAACCTGTTCACATTTGCACGAAATGCAAACCATGATGAATGTCTCGTTTCGCTGATGGATTTAAATAGATTTAGAGTTTTAATGGTGTTTTATACTTGTTTGATTCAATTAATATAATAGGTTGTCTAGCTACATTTGTGAATTTCATGATTAATGTGTCAAAAAATGTGTTTGGAATCAATGGAGCAGCCTTGCTAACCAGAAATCATGGGGGGGTACTCTCTATTTTTGAATTCAACAATTAATATCAATAAGAAATGAAATTGAAGATGAAGGACTCCATTATTTGTTTAAATTGAATGAATTCATCATATAGATGTTCCCGTGGGCATTTTCTTCATAATGAACATAGTTATTAAGAAAGAAACAAAAGTTAATTGCATGGTTATTGCATGAGAAATAATCCTGGCAAGAACAAAAGGAGCATAATTCACATGAGGTGATTAGAATGTGTCATTATTTAGGAATTAAACCTGTTCACATTTGCACGAAATGCAAACCATGATGAATGACTCGTTTCGCTGATGGATTTAAATAGATTTAGAGTTTTAATGGTGTTTATACTTGTTTGATTCAATTAATACAATAGGTTGTCTAGCTACATTTGTGAATTTCATGATTAATGTGTCAAAAAGTGTATTTGGAATCAATAGAGCAGCCTTGCTAACCAGAAATCGTAGGGGGTACTCTCTATTTTTAAATTCAACAATTAATATCAATAAGAAATGAAATTGAAGATGAAGGACTCCATTCTTTGTTAAATTGAATTAATTCATCATATAGATGTTCCGTGGGCATTTTCTTCATAATGGACATAGTTATTAAGAAAGAAACAAAAGTTAATTTCATGGTTATTGCATGAAAAAATAATCCTGGCAACAACAAAAAGGAGCCTAATTCACATGAGGTGATTAGAATGTCTCATTATTTAGGAATTAAACCTGTTTTCACATTTGCACGAAATACAAACCATGATGAATGTCTCGTTTCGCTGATGGATTTAAATAGATTTAGAGTTTTAATGGTGTTATACTTGTTTGATTATACAATGAAATTAATATAATAGGTTGTCTAGCTACATTTGTTAATTTCATGATTAATGTGTCAAAAAGTGTGTTTGGAATCAATAGAGCAGCCTTGCTAACCACCAAAATCGTGGGGGGGTACTCTCTATCTTATTTTTGAATTCAACAATTAATATCAATAAGAAATGAAATTGAAGATGAAGGACTCCATTGTTTTGTTAAATTGAATTAATTCATCATATAGATGTTCCGTGGGCATTTTTCTTCATAATGGACATAGTTATTAAGAAAGAAACAAAAGTTAATTTCATGGTTATTGCATGAAAAATAATCCTGGCAACAACAAAAGGAGCCTAATTCACATGAGGTGATTAGAATGTCTCATTATTTAGGAATTAAACCTGTTCACATTTGCACAAAATGCAAACCATGATGAATGTCTCGTTTCGCTAATGGATTTAAATAGATTTAGAGTTTTTAAATGGTGTTTTATACTTGTTTGATTCAATTAATATAATAGGTTGTCTAGCTACATTTGTGAATTTCATGATTAATGTGTCAAAAAGTGTGTTTGGAATCAATAGAGCAGCCTTGCTAACCAGAAATCGTAGGGAGGTACACTCTATTTTTGAATTCAACAATTAATATCAATAAGAAATGAAATTGAAGATGAAGGACTCCATTGTTTGTTTAAATTGAATGAATTCATCATATAGATGTTTCGTGGGCATTTTCTTCATAATGGACATAGTTATTAAGAAAGAAACAAAAGTTAATTTCATGGTTATTGCATGAGAAAAATAATCTTGGCAACAACAAAAGGAGCCTAATTCACATGAGGTGATTAGAATGTCTCATTATTTAGGAATTAAACCTGTTCACATTTGCACGAAATGACAAAACCATGATGAATGACTCGTTTCGCTGATATGATTTAAATAGATTTAGAGTTTTAATGGTGGTTTATACTTATTTGATTCAATTTACTATAATAGGTTGTCTAGCTACATTTGTTAATTTCATGATTAATGTGTCAAAAAGTGTGTTTGGAATCAATTGGAGCAGCCTTGCTAACCAGAAATCATGGGAGGTACTCTCTATTTTTGAAATTCAACAATTAATATCAATAATAAAATGAAATTGAAGATGAAGGACTCCATTATTTGTTAAATTGAATGAATTCATCATATATGCTGTTTCCGTGGGCAGCTTTTTTACATTCATAATGGACATTAGTTATTAAGAAAGAAACAAAAGTTAATTAATGGTTTATTGCATGAAAAATAATCCCTGGCTTAAACAAAAACAAAAGGAGCCTAATTCACATGAGTGTGATTAGAATGTCTCATTATTTAGGAATTAAAACTGTTCACATTTCACGAAATGCAAACCATGATGAATGACTTCGTTTCGCTGATGGATTTAAATAGATTTAGAGTTTTATGGTGTTTATACTTATTTGATTCAATTAATATACTAGGTTGTTTAACTACATGTGTTTAATTTCATGATTGAATGTGTCAAAAAGTGTGTTTGGAATCAATAGAGCAGCCTTGCTAACCAGAAATCATGGGAGGTTACTCTCTACTTTTGAATTCAACAATTAATATCAATAAGAAATGAAATTGAAGATCAAAGGACTCCATTGTTTGTTAAATTGAATGAATTCATCATATAGATGTTCCGTGGGCATTTTCTTCATAATGGACATAGTTATTAAGAAAGAAAACAAAAGTTAATTTCATGGTTATTTGCATGAAAAATAATCCTGGCAACAACAAAAGGAGCCTAATTCACAATGAGGTGATTAGAATGTCTCATTATTTAGGGAATTAAAACCTGTTCACATTTGCACGAAATGCAAACCATGATGAATGACTCGTTTCGCTGATGGATTTAAATAGATTTAGAGTTTTAATGGTGTTTATACTTGTTTGATTCAATTAATATAATTTAGGTTGTCTAGCTACATGTGTTAATTTCATGATTAATGTGTCAAAAAGATTGTGTTTTGGAATCAAATAGAGCAGCCTTGCTAACCAGAAATCATGGGAGGTACACTCTATTTTTGAGATTCAACAATTAATATCAATAAGAAATGAAATTGAAGATCAAGGACTCCATTGTTTGTTAAATTGAATGAATTTCAATCATATACATAGATGTTCCGTGGGCATTTTCTTCATAATGACATAGTTATTAAGAAAGAAAAACAAAAGTTAATTTCACGGTTATTGCATGAAAAATAATCCTGGCAACACCCAAAAGGAGCTAATTTCACATGAGGTGATTATAATGTCTCATTATTTAGGAATTAAACCTGTTAACATTTCGCACGAAATGCAAACCATGATGAATGTCCTCGTTTCGCTGATGGATTTAAATGATTTAGAGTTTTTAATGGTGATTATACTTGTTTGATTTAATTAATATAATAGGTTTGTCTACCCCTACATTTGTTAATTTCATGATTAAATGTGTCAAAAAAAGTGTGTTTGGAATCAATAGAGCAGCCTTGCTAACCAGAAATCATGGGAGGTACATCTCTATTTTTTGAATTCAACAATTAATATACCAATAAGAAATGAAATTGAAGATGAAGGAGTCCATTGTTTGTTAAATTGAATGAATTCATCATATAGATTGTTCCGTGGGCATTTTCTTCATAATGGAATATAGTTATTAAGAAAGAAACAAAAGTTAATTTCATGGTTATTGCATGAAAAATAATCCTGGCAAACAACAAAAAGGAGCCTAATTCACATGAGGTGATTAGAATGTCTCATTATTTAGGAATTAAACCTGTTTCACATTTGCACGAAATGCAAACCATGATGAAATGACTCGTTTCGCTGATGGATTTAAATAGATTTAGAGTTTTAATGGTGTTTTATACTTGATTTTATTAATATAATTATACTATAGGTTGTTTAGCTACATGTGTTAATTTCATGATTAATGTGTCAAAAAAAGTGTGTTTGGAATCAATAGAGCAGCCTTGCTAACCAGAAAATCATGGGGAGGTACTCTCTATTTTTGAAATTCAACAATTAATATCAATAAGAAATGAAATTGAAGATGAAGGGACTCCCATTGTTTGTTAAATTGAATGAATTCATCATATAGATGTTCCGTGGGCATTTTCTTCATAATGGACATAGTTATTAAGAAAGAAACAAAAAGTTAATTTCATGGTTATTGCATGAAAAATAATCCTGGCAACAACAAAAGGAGCCTAATTCACATGAGGTGATTAGAAATGTCTCATTATTTAGGAAATTAAACCATGTTCACATTTTGTACGAAATGCAAACCCATGATGAATGACTCGTTTCGCTGATGGATTTTTTAAATAGATTTAGAGTTTTTAATGGTGTTTATACTTGTTTAAATTCAATTAATATACTAGGTTGTTTAGCTACATGTGTTAATTTCATGACTAATGTGTCAAAAAAGTGTGTTTTGGTATCAATAGAGCAGCCTTGCTAACAAGAAATGATGGGAGGTACTCTCTAATTTTTGAATTCAACAATTAATATCAATAAGAAATGAAATTCAAAATTCAAGGACTCCATTGTTTGTTAAATTGAATGAATTCATATATATAGATGTTCCACGGGCATTTTTTTTCATAATGGACATAGTTATTAAGGAAAGAAACAAAAGTTAATTTCAATGGTTATTTGCATGAAAAATAGTAATCCTGGTAACAACAAAAGGAGCCTAATTCACATGAGGTGATTAGAATGTCTCATTATTTAGGAATTAAACCAATTCACATTTGCACGAAATGCAAAACCATCTGATGAATGACTCATTTTGGCTGATGGATTTAAATAGATTTAGAGTTTTAATGGTGTTTTATACTTGTTTTGATTCAATTAATATACTAGGTTCTTTAGCTACATGTGTTAATTTCATGATTAATGTGTGTCAAAAAGTGTGTTGGAATCAAAATGCGTGCTTGTTAAATCAAAGAGCCTTGCCGCCTCTAACTAGAAATGATCGCGGAGGGTACACTCTTATTTTAGAATTCAACAATTAATATCAATAAGAAATGAAATTGAAGTTCAAGGACTCCATTGTTTTGTGTTAAATTGAATGAATTCATCTCATATAGATGTTCCACGGGCATTTTTTTTCATAATGTACTATAGTTTATTAAGAAAGAAAACAAAAGTTAATTTCATAGGTTTGCATGAAAAATGGTCCTGGTAATAACAAAAGAGAGCCTAATTCACATGAGGTGATTAGAATGTCTCATTATTTAGGAATTAAACTGGTTCACATTTGCACGAAATGCAAACCATGATGAATGACTCACCTTTTCGCTGATGGATTTAAAAATAGATTTAGAGTTTTAATAGTGTTTATATACTTTTTTGATTCAATTAATATACTAAGTTTCTTTAGCTTACATGTGTTAATTTCATGATTAATGTGTCAAAAAGTGTGTGAATCAAAAGAGCGTTTGGAATCAAGAAGCTGCCTTGCTAACCAAAGAAATGACGCTGAGGTCACACTCTATTTTTGAATTCAACAATTAATATCAATAAGAATTGAAATTGAAGATCAAGGACTCCATTGTTTTGTTAAAATTGAATGAATTCATCATATAGATCTTCCATGGGCATTTTTTTCATAATGAAATATAGTTATTTAAGAACGAAAAGAAAAGTTAATTTTGGAGGTTATTGCTTGAAAATTGTCCTGGTAACAACAAAAGGGAGCTTATAATTCACATGAGGTGATTAGAATGTCTCATTATTTATGAATTAAACTAGTTCACATTTGCACGTAATGCAAACCATGATGAATGACTCGTTTCGCTGATGGATTTAAATAGATTTAGAATTTAAATGTGTTTATACTTGTTTTGGTTCAATTAAATATACTAGGTTTTGTTTTTTGCTACATGTGTTAATTTCATGATTAATGTGTTGAAAAAGTGTGTTCGGAATCAATAGACCAGCAACCTTGCTAACCAGAAATGATGGGAGGTACACTCTATTTTTGAATTCAACAATTAATATCAATAAGAAATGAAATTCAAGATCAAGGACTCCATTGTTTGTTAAATTCAATGAATTTCATCATATAGATATTCCTGTGGGCATTTTTTTCATAATGAACATAGTTATTAACAAAAGAAATAATAGTTAATTTCATTGTTATTGCATGAAAAATGGTCCTGGTAACAACAAAAGGAGCCTAATTCACATGAGGTGATTAGAATGTCTCATTATTTCGGAATTAAACCCAGTTCACATTTGCACGTAATGCAAACCCATGATGAATGACTCGTTTCGCTGATGGATTTTAAATAGATTTAGAGTTTTAATAGTGTTTATAGTTCTTTAATTCAATTAATTATTACTAGGGTTCTTTTAGCTACATGTGTTAATTTCATGATTAATTGTCTCAAAAAGTTGTGTTTGGAATCAAAAGAGCTGCCTTGCTAACCAGAAATGACGCTAGGTACACTCTAATTTTTGGAATTCAACAATTAATATCAATAAGATAATTATGAAATTCAAGATCAAGGACTCCATTGTTTGTTAAATTGTATGAATTCATCATATAGATGTTCCATGGGCAATTTTCTTCATAATGAACATAGTTATTTAGAACGAAAGAAAAGTTAATTTGGAGGTTATTGCATGAAAAAATGTGGTCCTGGTAACAACAAAAGGAGCCTAATTCACATGAGGTGATTAGAATGTCTCATTATTTAGGAATTAAACTAGTTCACATTTGCACGTAATGCAAACCATGATGAATGACTCGTTTCGCTGATGGATTTAAATAGATTTAGAGATTTTAAATGGTGTTTATACTTGTTTGATTCAATTAATATACTAGGTTGTTTTGCTACATGTGTTAATTTCATGATTAATGTGTTCAAAAAGTGTGTTCGGAATCAATAGAGCAGCCTTGCTAACCAGAAATGATGGGAGGTACACTCTATTTTTTGAATTCAACAATTAATATCAATAAGAAATGAGATTCAAGATCAAGGACTCCTTTATTTGTTAAATTCAATGAATTCATCATATAGATATTCCATGGGCATTTTTTTCATAATGAACATAGTTATTAACAAAGAAATAATAGTTAATTTCATTGTTTATTGCATGAAAAATGGTCCTGGTAACAAATACAAAAGGAGCCTAATTTCACATGAGGTGATTAGAATGTCTCATTATTTCGGAATTAAACCAGTTCACATTTTGCACGTAATGCAAACCATGATGAATGACTCGTTTCGCTGATGGATTTAAATAGATTTAGAGTTTTAATAGTGTTTATAGTTCTTTAATTCAATTAATATACTAGGTTCTTTAGCTACATGTGTTAATTTCATGATTAATGTCTCAAAAAGTTGTGTTTGGAATCAAAAGAGCTGCCTTGCTAACCAGATATGACGCTAGGTACACTCTATTTTGGAATTCAACAATTAATATCAATAAGAATTGAAATTCAAGATCAAGGACTCCATTGGTGTTTGTTAAATTGTATGAATTCATCATATAGATTTTTCCATGGGCATTTTTTTCATAATGAGAAATAGTTATTTAGAACGAAAAAAAAGTTAATTTGGAGGTTATTGCTTGAAAAATTGTCCCTGGTAACAACAAGAGGAGCCTAATTCACATGAGGTGATTAGAATGTCTCATTATTTATGAATTAAAACTAATTCACATTTGCACGTAATGCAAACCATGATGAATGACTCGTTTCGCTGATGGATTTAAATAGATTTAGAATTTAAATGGTGTTTATACTTTGTTTGGTTCAATTAATATACTAGGTTGTTTTAGCTACATGTGTTAATTTCATGATTAATGTGTTGAAAAGTGTGTTCGGAATCAATAGAGCAACCTTGCTAACCAGAAATGATGGGAGGTACACTCTATTTTTTGAATTCAAAAATTAATATCAATAAGAAATGAGATTCAAGATCAAGGACTCCTTTATTTGTTAAAATTCAATGAATTCATCATATAGATATTCCATGGGCATTTTTTTCATAATGAACATAGTTATTAACAAAGAAATAATAGTTAATTTCATTGTTATTGCATGAAAAAATGGTCCTGGTAACAACAAAAGGAGCCTAATTCACATGAGGTGATTAGAATGTCTCATTATTTCGGAATTTAAACCAGTTCACATTTGCACGTAATGCAAACCATAATGAATGACTCGTTTCGCTGATGGATTTAAATAGATTTAGAGTTTTAATAGTGTGTTTATAGTTCTTTAATTCAATTAATATACTAGGTTCTTTAGCTACATGTGTTAATTTCATGATTAATGTCTCAAAAAGTGTGTTTGGAATCAAAAGAGCTGCCTTGCTAACCAGATATGACGCTAGGTACACTCTATTTTGGAATTCAACAATTAATATCAATAAGAATTGAAATTCAAGATCAAGGACTCCATTGTTTGTTAAATTGTATGAATTCATCATCATATAGATCTTCCATGGGCATTTTTTTCATAATGAAAATAGTTATTTAGAACGAAAGAAAAGTTAATTTGGAGGTTATTGCTTGAAATTGTCCTGGTAACAACAAGAGGAGCCTAATTCACATGAGGTGATTAGAATGTCTCATTATTTATGAATTAAACTAGTTCACATTTGCACGTAATGCAAACCATGATGAATGACTCGTTTCGCTGATGGATTTTAAATAGATTTTTAGAATTTAAATGTGTTTATACTTGTTTGGTTCAATTAATATACTAGGTTGTTTTTGCTACATGTGTTAATTTCATGATTAATGTGTTGAAAAAGTGTGTTCGGAATCAATAGACCAGCCTTGCTAACCAGAAATGATGGGAGGTACACTCTATTTTTTGAATTCAACAATTAATATCAATAAGAAATGAGATTCAAGATCAAGGACTCCTTTATTTGTTAAAATTCAATGAATTTCATCATATAGATATTCCATGGGCATTTTTTTCATAATGAACATAGTTATTAACAAAGAAATAATAGTTTAATTTCATTGTTATTGCATGAAAAATGGTCCTGGTAACAACAAAAGGAGCCTAATTCACATGAGGTGATTAGAATGTCTCATTATTTCGGGAATTAAAAACCAGTTCCACATTTGCACGTAATGCAAACCATGATGAATGACTCGTTTCGCTGATGGATTTAAATAGATTTAGAGTTTTAATAGTGTTTTATAGTTCTTTAATTCAATTAATATACTAGGTTCTTTTAGCTACATGTGTTAATTTCATGATTAATGTCTCAAAAAGTGTGTTTTGGAATCAAAAAGAGCTGCCTTGCTAACCAGATATGACGCTAGGTACACTCTATTTTGGAATTCAACAATTAATATCAATAAGAATTGAAATTCAAGATCAAGGACTCCATTGTTTTTGTTAAATTGTATGAATTCATCATATAGATCTTCCATGGGCATTTTTTTCATAATGAAAATAGTTATTTAGAACGAAAGAAAAGTTAATTTGGAGGTTATTGCTTGAAATTGTCCTGGTAACAACAAGAGGAGCCTAATTCACATGAGGTGATTAGAATGTCTCATTATTTATGAATTAAACTAGTTCACATTTGCACGTAATGCAAAACCATGATGAATGACTCGTTTCGCTGATGGATTTAAATAGATTTTAGAGTTTTAATAGTGTTTTATAGTTCTTTAATTCAATTAATATACTAGGTTCTTTAGCTACATGTGTTAATTTCATGATTAATGTCTCAAAAAGTGTGTTTGGAATCAAAAAGAGCTGCCTTGCTAACCAGATATGACGCTAGGTACACTCTATTTTTGGAATTCAACAATTAATATCAATAAGAATTGAAATTCAAGATCAAGGACTCCATTGTTTGTTAAATTGTATGAATTCATCATATAGATCTTCCATGGGCATTTTTTTCATAATGAAAAATAGTTATTTAGAACGAAAGAAAAGTTAATTTGGAGGTTATTGCTTGAAAATTGTCCTGGTAACAACAAGAGGAGCCTAATTCACATGAGGTGATTAGAATGTCTCATTATTTATGAATTAAACTAGTTCACATTTTGCACGTAATGCAAACCATGATGAATGACTCGTTTCGCTGATGGATTTAAATAGATTTAGAATTTAAAATGTGTTTATACTTGTTTGGTTCAATTAATATACTAGGTTGTTTTGCTACATGTGTTAATTTCATGATTAAATGTGTTGAAAAGTGTGTTTTCGGAATCAATATAGAGCAGCCTTGCTAACCAGAAATGATGGGAGGTACACTCTATTTTTGAATTCAACAATTAATATCAATAAGAAATGAGATTCAAGATCAAGGACTCCTTTATTTGTTAAATTCAATGAATTCATCATATAGATATTCCATGGGCATTTTTTTTTTTCATAATGAACATAGTTATTAACAAAGAAATAATAGTTAATTTCATTGTTATTGCATGAAAAAATGGTCCTGGTAACAACAAAAGGAGCCTAATTCACATGAGGTGATTAGAATGTCTCATTATTTCGGAATTTAAACCAGTTCACATTTGCACGTAATGCAAACCATGATGAATGACTCGTTTCGCTGATGGATTTTAAATAGATTTAGAGTTTTAATAGTGTTTATAGTTCTTTTAATTCAATTAATATACTAGGTTCTTTAGCTACATGTGTTTAATTTCATGATTAATGTCTCAAAAAAGTGTGTTTGGAATCAAAAGAGCTGCCTTGCTAACCAGATATGACGCTAGGTACACTCTATTTTGGAATTCAACAAATTAATATCAATAAGAATTGAAATTCAAGATCAAGGACTCCATTGTTTGTTAAATTGTATGAATTCATCATATAGATCTTTCCATGGGCATTTTTTTTTTCATAATGAAAATAGTTATTTAGAACGAAAGAAAAGTTAATTTGGAGGTTATTGCTTGAAATTGTCCTGGTAACAACAAGAGGAGCCTAATTCACATGAGGTGATTAGAATGTCTCATTATTTATGAATTAAACTAGTTTCACATTTGCACGTAATGCAAACCATGATGAATGACTCGTTTCGCTGATGGATTTAAATAGATTTTAGAATTTAAATGTGTGTTTATACTTGTTTGGTTCAATTAATATATACTAGGTTGTTTTGCTACATGTGTTAATTTCATGATTAATGTGTTGAAAAGTGTGTTCGGAATCAATAGAGCAGCCTTGCTAACCAGAAATGATGGGAGGTACACTCTATTTTTGAATTCAACAATTAATATCAATAAGAAATGAGATTCAAGATCAAGGACTCCTTTATTTGTTAAATTCAATGAATTCATCATATAGATATTCCATGGGCATTTTTTTCATAATGAACATAGTTATTAACAAAGAAATAATAGTTAATTTCATTGTTATTGCATGAAAAATGGTCCTGGTAACAACAAAAGGAGCCTAATTCACATGAGGTGATTAGAATGTCTCATTATTTCGGAATTAAACCAGTTCACATTTGCACGTAATGCAAACCATGATGAATGACTCGTTTCGCTGATGGATTTAAATAGATTTAGAGTTTTAATAGTGTTTATAGTTCTTTAATTCAATTAATATACTAGGTTCTTTAGCTACATGTGTTAATTTCATGATTAATGTCTCAAAAAGTGTGTTTGGAATCAAAAGAGCTGCCTTGCTAACCAGATATGACGCTAGGTACACTCTATTTTGGAATTCAACAATTAATATCAATAAGAATTGAAATTCAAGATCAAGGACTCCATTGTTTTGTTAAATTGTATGAATTCATCATATAGATCTTCCATGGGCATTTTTTTCATAATGAAAATAGTTATTTAGAACGAAAGAAAAGTTAATTTGGAGGTTATTGCTTGAAATTGTCCTGGTAACAACAAGAGGAGCCTAATTCACATGAGGTGATTAGAATGTCTCATTATTTATGAATTAAACTAGTTCACATTTGCACGTAATGCAAACCATGATGAATGACTCGTTTCGCTGATGGATTTAAATAGATTTAGAATTTAAATGTGTTTATACTTGTTTGGTTCAATTAATATACTAGGTTGTTTTGCTACATGTGTTAATTTCATGATTAATGTGTTGAAAAGTGTGTTCGGAATCAATAGAGCAGCCTTGCTAACCAGAAATGATGGGAGGTACACTCTATTTTTGAATTCAACAATTAATATCAATAAGAAATGAGATTCAAGATCAAGGACTCCTTTATTTGTTAAATTCAATGAATTCATCATATAGATATTCCATGGGCATTTTTTTCATAATGAACATAGTTATTAACAAAGAAATAATAGTTAACTTCATTGTTATTGCATGAAAAATGGTCCTGGTAACAACAAAAGGAGCCTAATTCACATGAGGTGATTAGAAATGTCTCATTATTTCGGAATTAAACCAGTTCACATTTGCACGTAATGCAAACCATGATGAATGACTCGTTTCGCTGATGGATTTAAATAGATTTAGAGTTTTAATAGTGTTTATAGTTCTTTAATTCAATTAATATACTAGGTTCTTTAGCTACATGTGTTAGTTTCATGATTAATGTCTCAAAAAGTGTGTTTGGAATCAAAAGAGCTGCCTTGCTAACCAGATATGACGCTAGGTACACTCTATTTTGGAATTCAACAATTAATATCAATAAGAATTGAAATTCAAGATCAAGGACTCCATTGTTTGTTAAATTGTATGAATTCATCATATAGATCTTCCATGGGCATTTTTTTCATAATGAAAATAGTTATTTAGAACGAAAGAAAAGTTAATTTGGAGGTTATTGCTTGAAATTGTCCTGGTAACAACAAGAGGAGCCTAATTCACATGAGGTGATTAGAATGTCTCATTATTTATGAATTAAACTAGTTCACATTTGCACGTAATGCAAACCATGATGAATGACTCGTTTCGCTGATGGATTTAAATAGATTTAGAATTTAAATGTGTTTATACTTGTTTGGTTCAATTAATATACTAGGTTGTTTTGCTACATGTGTTAATTTCATGATTAATGTGTTGAAAAGTGTGTTGGGAATCAATAGAGCAGCCTTGCTAACCAGAAATGATGGGAGGTACACTCTATTTTTGAATTCAACAATTAATATCAATAAGAAATGAGATTCAAGATCAAGGACTCCTTTATTTGTTAAATTCAATGAATTCATCATATAGATATTCCATGGGCATTTTTTTCATAATGAACATAGTTATTAACAAAGAAATAATAGTTAATTTCATTGTTATTGCATGAAAAATGGTCCTGGTAACAACAAAAGGAGCCTAATTCACATGAGGTGATTAGAATGTCTCATTATTTCGGAATTAAACCAGTTCACATTTGCACGTAATGCAAACCATGATGAATGACTCGTTTCGCTGATGGATTTAAATAGATTTAGAGTTTTAACAGTCTTTATACTTCTTTAATTCAATTAATATACTAGGTTCTTTAGCTACATGTGTTAATTTCATGATTAATGTCTCAAAAAGTGTGTTTGGAATCAAAAGAGCTGCCTTGCTAACCAGATATGACGCTAGGTACACTCTATTTTGGAATTCAACAATTAATATCAATAAGAATTGAAATTCAAGATCAAGGACTCCATTGTTTGTTAAATTGTATGAATTCATCATATAGATCTTCCATGGGCATTTTTTTCATAATGAAAATAGTTATTTAGAACGAAAGAAAAGTTAATTTGGAGGTTATTGCTTGAAATTGTCCTGGTAACAACAAGAGGAGCCTAATTCACATGAGGTGATTAGAATGTCTCATTATTTATGAATTAAACTAATTCACATTTGCACGTAATGCAAACCATGATGAATGACTCGTTTCGCTGATGGATTTAAATAGATTTAGAATTTAAATGTGTTTATACTTGTTTGGTTCAATTAATATACTAGGTTGTTTTGCTACATGTGTTAATTTCATGATTAATGTGTTGAAAAGTGTGTTCGGAATCAATAGAGCAGCCTTGCTAACCAGAAATGATGGGAGGTACACTCTATTTTTGAATTCAAAAATTAATATCAATAAGAAATGAGATTCAAGATCAAGGACTCCTTTATTTGTTAAATTCAATGAATTCATCATCATATATATAGATATTTCCATGGGCATTTTTTTTCATAATGAACATAGTTATTAACAAAGAAATAATAGTTAATTTCATTGTTATTGCATGAAAAAATGGTCCTGGTAACAACAAAAGGAGCCTAATTCACATGAGGTGATTAGAATGTCTCATTATTTCGGAATTAAACCAGTTCACATTTGCACGTAATGCAAACCATGATGAATGACTCGTTTCGCTGATGGATTTAAATAGATTTAGAGTTTTAACGGTCTTTATACTTCTTTAATTCAATTAATATACTAGGTTCTTTAGCTACATGTGTTAATTTCATGATTAATGTCTCAAAAAGTGTGTTTGGAATCAAAAGAGCTGCCTTGCTAACCAGATATGACGCTAGGTACACTCTATTTTGGAATTCAACAATTAATATCAATAAGAATTGAAATTCAAGATCAAGGACTCCATTGTTTGTTAAATTGTATGAATTCATCATATAGATCTTCCATGGGGCATTTTTTTCATAATGAAAATAGTTATTTAGAACGAAAGAAAAGTTAATTTGGAGGTTATTGCTTGAAATTGTCCTGGTAACAACAAGAGGAGCCTAATTCACATGAGGTGATTAGAATGTCTCATTATTTATGAATTAAACTAATTCACATTTGCACGTAATGCAAACCATGATGAATGACTCGTTTTGCTGATGGATTTAAATAGATTTAGAATTTAAATGTGTTTTTATACTTGTTTGGTTCAATTAATATACTAGGTTGTTTTGCTACATGTGTTAATTTCATGATTAATGTGTTGAAAAGTGTGTTCGGAATCAATAGAGCAGCCTTGCTAACCAGAAATGATGGGAGGTACACTCTATTTTTGAATTCAAAAATTAATATCAATAAGAAATGAGATTCAAGATCAAGGACTCCTTTATTTGTTAAATTCAATGAATTCATCATATAGATATTCCATGGGCATTTTTTTCATAATGAACATAGTTATTAACAAAGAAATAATAGTTAATTTCATTGTTATTGCATGAAAAATGGTCCTGGTAACACAACAAAAGGAGCCTAATTCACATGAGGTGATTAGAATGTCTCATTATTTCGGAATTAAACCAGTTCACATTTGCACGTAATGCAAACCATGATGAATGACTCGTTTCGCTGATGGATTTTAAATAGATTTAGAGTTTTAACGGTCTTTATACTTCTTTAATTCAATTAATATACTAGGTTCTTTAGCTACATGTGTTAATTTCATGATTAATGTCTCAAAAAGTGTGTTTGGAATCAAAAGAGCTGCCTTGCTAACCAGATATGACGCTAGGTACACTCTATTTTGGAATTCAACAATTAATATCAATAAGAATTGAAATTCAAGATCAAGGACTCCATTGTTTGTTAAATTGTATGAATTCATCATATAGATCTTCCATGGGCATTTTTTTCATAATGAAAATAGTTATTTAGAACGAAAGAAAAGTTAATTTGGAGGCTATTGCTTGAAATTGTCCTGGTAACAACAAGAGGAGCCTAATTCACATGAGGTGATTAGAATGTCTCATTATTTATGAATTAAACTAATTCACATTTGCACGTAATGCAAACCATGATGAATGACTCGTTTCGCTGATGGATTTAAATAGATTTAGAATTTAAATGTGTTTATACTTGTTTGGTTCAATTAATATACTAGGTTGTTTTGCTACATGTGTTAATTTCATGATTAATGTGTTGAAAAGTGTGTTCGGAATCAATAGAGCAGCCTTGCTAACCAGAAATGATGGGAGGTACACTCTATTTTTGAATTCAAAAATTAATATCAATAAGAAATGAGATTCAAGATCAAGGACTCCTTTATTTGTTAAATTCAATGAATTCATCATATAGATATTCCATGGGCATTTTTTTCATAATGAACATAGTTATTAACAAAGAAATAATAGTTAATTTCATTGTTATTGCATGAAAAATGGTCCTGGTAACAACAAAAGGAGCCTAATTCACATGAGGTGATTAGAATGTCTCATTATTTCGGAATTAAACCAGTTCACATTTGCACGTAATGCAAACCATGATGAATGACTCGTTTCGCTGATGGATTTAAATAGATTTAGAGTTTTAACGGTCTTTATACTTCTTTAATTCAATTAATATACTAGGTTCTTTAGCTACATGTGTTAATTTCATGACTAATGTGTCAAAAAGTGTGTTTGGAATCAATAGAGCAGCCTTGCTAACCGGAAATGATGGGAGGTACTCTCTATTTTTGAATTGAAGAATTAATATCAATAAGAAATGAAATTCAATATCAAGGACTCCATTGTTTGTTAAATTGAATGAATTCATCATATAGATATTCCATGGGCATTTTGTTAATAATGGACATAGTTATTAAGAAAGAAACAATAGTTAATTTCATGGTTATTGCATGAAAAACGGTCTTGGTAACATCAAAATAAGCCTAATTCACATGAGATGATTAGAATGTCTCATTATTTAGGAATTAAACCAGTTCACATTTGCACATAATGCAAACCATGATGAATGACTCGTTTCGCTTATGGATTTTAATAGATTTAGAGTTTAAATGGTGTTTATACTTTTTTGATTCAGTTAATATATTAGGTTGTTTAGCTACATGTGTTAATTTCATGATTAATGTGTCGAAAAGTGTGTTTGGAATCAATAATGCAGCCTTGCTAACCGGAAATGATGCGAGATACACTTTATTTTTGAATTCAACAATTAATATCAATAGGAAATGAAATTAAAGATCAAGGACTCCATTGTTTGTTAAATTGAATGAATTCATCATATAGATCTTCCACGGGCATTTTTTTCATAATGTACATTATTATTAAGAAAGAAACAATAGTTAATTTCATAGTTATTGCATGAAAAATGGTCCTGGTAATAACAAAAGGAGCCTAATTCACATGAGGTGATTAGAATGTCTCATTATTTAGGAATTAAACGAGTTCACATTTGCACGTAATGCAAACCATGATGAATGACTCGTTTCGCTGATGGATTTAAATAGATTTAGTGTTTTAATGGTGTTTATACTTCTTTAATTCAATTAATACACTAGGTTCTTTAGCTACATGTGTTAATTTCATGATTAATGTGTCAAAAAGTGTGATTGGAATCAAAAGAGCTGCCTTGCTAACCAGAAATGATGGTAGGTACATTCTATTTTGGAATTCAACAATTAATATCAATAAGAAATGAAATTCAAGATCAAGGACTCCATTGTTTGTTAAATTGAATGAATTCATCATATAGATCTTCCATTGGCATTTTTTTCATAATGGACATAGTTATTAAGAAAGAAACAATAGTTAATTTCATGGTTATTGCGTGAAAAATGGTCCTGGTAACAACAAAAGGAGCCTAATTCACATGAGGTGATTAGAATGTCTTATTATTTAGGAATTAAACCAGTTCAGATTTGCACGACATGCAAAGCATGATGAATGACTCGTTTCGCTGATGGATTTCAATAGATTTAGAGTTTTAATGGTGTTTACACTTGTGTGATTCAATTAATATACTAGGTTGTTTAGCTACATGAGTTAATTTCCTGATCAATGTGTCAAAAAGAGTGTTTGGAATCAAAAGAGCAGCCTCGCTAACCAGAAATGATGGGAGGTACTCTCTATTTTTGAATTAAAGAATTAATATCAATAAGAAATGAAATTGAAGATCAAGGACTCCATTGTTTGTTAAATTGAATGAATTCATCCTATCGATGTTCCATGGTTAAATTTTTTCATAATGAATACAGTTGTTAAGAAACAAACAAAAGTTTCTTTCGAGGATTTTCCTTGAAATTGTCCTGGTAATAACAAGAGGAGCCTAATTCACATGAGGTGATTAGATTGACTCATTATTTATGAATTAAAATACCTAATGTTTGTACGAAATGCAAACCATGATGAATGACTCCTTTGGCTGATGGATTGAAATAGTTTTAGCGTTTTAATGGTGTTTATACTTGTTTGTTCAATTAATATACTAGGTTGTTTAGCTACATGTGTTAATTTCATGATCAATGTGTCAGAAAGTGTCTTTGGAATCAAAAGAGGATCCTTGCTAACCAGAAATGATGGGAGGTACTCTCTATTTTTCAATTCAACAATTAATATCAATAAGAAATGAAATTGAAGATCAAAGACTCCATTGTTTGTTAAATTGAATGAATTCATCATATAGATGTTCCATTGGCATTTTCTTCATAATGAACATAGTTATTAAGAAAGAAACAAAAGTTGATTTCATTATTATTGCATGAAAAATAGTCCCGGAAACAACAAAAGGAGCCTAATTCACATGAGGTGATTAGAATGTCTCATTATTTAGGAATTAAACCTATTCACATTTGAACGTAATTCAAATCATGATGAATGACTCGTTTTGCTGATGGATTTAAATAGATTCAGAGTTTTAAGGGTGTTTATACTTGTCTGATTCAATTAATAAACTAGGTTGTTTAGCTACATGTGTTAATTTCATGATTAATGTGTCAGAAAGTGTGTTTGAAATCAATAGAGCAAACCAGAAATGATGGGAGGTACACTCTATTTTTGAATTCAACAGTTAATATCAATAAGAAATGAAATTCAAGTTCAAGGACTCCATTGTTTGTTAAATTGAATGAATTCTTCATATAGATGTTCCATGGGCATTTTCTTCATAATGAACATAGTTATTAAGAAAGAAACAAAAGTTAATTTCATTGTTATTGCATGAAAAATAATCCTGGAAACAAAAAAAGGAGCCTAATTCACATGAGGTGATTAGAATGTCTCATTATTTAGGAATTAAACCTAGTCACATTTGTACGAAATGCAAACAATGATGAATGACTCGTTTCGCTGATGGATTTAAATACATTTAGAGTTTTAATGGTGTTTATACTTGTCTGATTCAATTAATATACTAGGTTATTTAGCTACATGTTTTAATTTCATGATCAATGTGTCAAAAAGAGTGTTTGGAATCAAATGAGCAGCCTTGCTAACCAGAAATGATGGGAGGTACTCTCTATTTTTGAAGTGAAGAATTAATATCAATAAGAAATGAAATTGAAGATTAAGGACTCCATTGTTTGTTAAATTGAATGAATTCATCCTATCGATGTTCCATGGGTAAATTTTTTCATAATGAATATAGTTATTAAGAAGGAAACAAAAGTTAATTTCGAGGTTATTGCTTGAAATTGTCCTGGTAATAACAAGAGGAGCCTAATTCACATGAGGTGACTAGAATGACTCATTATTTATGAATTCAAATACCTAATGTTTGTATGAAATGCAAACCATGATGAATGACTCCTTTGGCTAATGGATTGAAATAGTTTTAGCGTTTTAAGGGTGTTTATACTTGTTTGTTCAATTAATATACTAGGTTGTTTAGCTACATGTGTTAATTTCATGATCAATGTGTCAAAAAGTGTGTTTGGAATCAAAAGAAGATCCTTGCTAACCAGAAATGATGGGAGGTACTCTCTATTTTTGAATTCAACAATTAATATCAATAATAAATGAAATTAAAGATCAAAGACTCCATTGTTTGTTAAATTAAATGAATTCTTCATATAGATGTTCCATGGGCATTTTCTTCATAATGAACATAGTTATTAAGAAAGAAACAAAAGTTAATTTCATTGTTATTGCATGAAAAATAATCCTGGAAACAAAAAAAGGAGCCTAATTCACATGAGGTGATTAGAATGTCTCATTATTTAGGAATTAAACCTAGTCACATTTGTACGAAATGCAAACAATGATGAATGACTCGTTTCGCTGATGGATTTAAATACATTTAGAGTTTTAATGGTGTTTATACTTGTCTGATTCAATTAATATACTAGGTTATTTAGCTACATGTTTTAATTTCATGATCAATGTGTCAAAAAGAGTGTTTGGAATCAAATGAGCAGCCTTGCTAACCAGAAATGATGGGAGGTACTCTCTATTTTTGAAGTGAAGAATTAATATCAATAAGAAATGAAATTGAAGATTAAGGACTCCATTGTTTGTTAAATTGAATGAATTCATCCTATCGATGTTCCATGGGTAAATTTTTTCATAATGAATATAGTTATTAAGAAGGAAACAAAAGTTAATTTCGAGGTTATTGCTTGCAATTGTCCTGGTAATAACAAGAGGAGCCTAATTCACATGAGGTGATTAGAATGACTCATTATTTATGAATTAAAATACCTAATGTTTCTATGAAATGCAATCCATGATGAATGACTCCTTTGGTTGATGGATTGAAATAGTTTTAGCGTTTTAATGGTGTTTATACTTGTTTGTTCAATTAATATACTAGGTTGTTTTGCTACATGTGTTAATTTCATGATCAATGTGTCAAAATGTGTGTTTGAAATCAAAAGAGGATCCTTGCTAACCAGAAATGATGGGAGGTACTCTCTATTTTTGAATTCAACAATTAATATCAATAAGAAATGAAATTGAAGATCAATGACTCCATTGTTTGTTAATTTAAATTAATTCATCATATATATGTTCCATGGGATTTTCTTCATAATGAACATAGTTATTAAGAAAGAAACAAAAGATAATTTCATTGTTATTGCATGAAAAATAGTCCTGGAAACAGCAAAAGGAGCCTAATTCACATGAGGTGATTAGAATGTCTCATTATTTAGGAATGAAACCTATTCATATTTGAACACAATTCAAATCATGATGAATGACTCCTTTTGCTGATGGATTTAAATAGATTTAGAGTTTTAATGGTGTTTATACTTGTTTGTTCAATTAATATACTAGGTTATTTAGCTACATGTGTTAATTTCATGATCAATGTGTCAAAAAGAGTGTTTGGAATCAAAAGAGCAGCCTTGCTAACCAGAAATGATGGGAGGTACTCTCTATTTTTGAATTGAAGAATTAATATCAATAAGAAATGAAATTGAAGATCAAAGACTCCATTGTTTGTTAAATTGAATGAATTCATCCTATCGATGTTCCATGGGTAAATTTTTTCATAATGAATATAGTTATTAAGAAGGAAACAAAAGTTAATTTCGAGGTTATTGCTTGAAATTGTCCTGGTAATAACAAGAGGAGCCTAATTCACATGAGGTGATTAGAATGACTCATTATTTATGAATTAAAATACCTAATGTTTCTATGAAATGCAAACCATGATGAATAAATCCTTTGGTTGATGGATTGAAATAGTTTTAGCATTTTAATGGTGTTTATACTTGTTTGTTCATTTAATATACCAGGTTGTTTAGCTACATGTGTTAATTTCATGATCAATGTGTCAAAAAGTGTGTTTGGAATCAAACGAAGATCCTTGCTAACCAGAAATGATGGGAGGTACTCTCTATTTTTGAATTCAACAATTAATATCAATAAGAAATGAAATTGTACATCAAGGACTCCATTGTTTGTTAATTTAAATGATTTCATCATATAGATGTTCCATGGGCATTTTCTTCATAATGAACATAGTTATTAAGAAAGAAACAAAAGTTAATTTCATTGTTATTGCATGAAAAATAGTCCTGGAAACTACAAAAGGAGCCTAATTAACATGAGGTGATTAGAATGTCTCATTATTTAGGAATTAAACCTATTCACATTTGAACCTAATTCAAATCATGATGAATGCCTCGTTTTGCTGATGGATTTAAATAGATTTAGAGTTTTAATAGTGTTTATACTTGTCTGATTCAATTAATATACTAGGTTGTTTAGCTACATGTGTTAATTTCAGGATGAATGTGTCAGAAAGTCTGTTTGGAATCAAAAGAGGATCTTTGCTAACCAGAAATGATGGGAGGTACTCTCTATTTTTGAATTCAACAATTAATATCAATAAGAAATGAAATTGAAGATCAAAGACTCCATTGTTTGTTAAATTGAATGAATTCATCCTATCAATATTCCATGGGTAAATTTTTTCATAATGAATATAGTTATTAAGAAAGAAACAAAAGTTAATTTCGAGGTTATTGCTTGAAATTGTCCTGGTAATAACAAGAGGAGCCTAATTCACATGAGGTGACTAGAATGACTCATTATTTATGAATTAAAATACCTAATGTTTGTGCGAAATGCAAACCATGATGAATGACTCCTTTGGCTGATGGATTGAAATAGTTTTAGCATTTTAATGGTGTTTATACTTGTTTGTTCAATTAATATAATAGGTTGTTTAGCTACATGTGTTAATTTCATGATCAATGTGTCAAAAAGTGTGTTTTGAATCAAAAGAGGATCCTTGCTAACCAGAAATGATGGGAGGTACTCTCTATTTTTGAATTCAACAATTAATATCAATAAGAAATGAAATTGAAGATCAAAGACTCCATTGTTTGTTAAATGGAATGAATTCATCATATCGATGTTCCATGGGCATTTTCTTCATAATGAACATAGTTATTAAGAAAGAAACAAAAGTTAATTTCATTGTTATTGCATGAAAAATAGTCCCGGAAACAACAAGAGGAGCCTAATTCACATGAGGTGATTAGAATGTCTCATTATTTAGGAATTAAACCTATTCACATTTGAACGTAATTCAAATCATGATGAATGACTCGTTTTGCTGATGGATTTAAATAGATTTAGAGTTTTAATTATGTTTATACTTGTCTGATTCAATTAATATACTAGGTTATTTAGCTACATGTGTTAATTTCCTATTTAATTTGTCAAAAAGTATGTTTGGAATCAGTAGAGAAAACCAGAAATCATGGGACGTACACTCTATTTTTGAATTCATCAATTAATATCAAGAAGAAATGAAATTCAAGATCAAGGACTCCATTGTTTGTTAAAATGAATGAATTCAATATATAGATGTTCCATGGGCATTTTCTTCATAATGAACATAGTTATTAAGAAAGAAACAATAGTTAATTTCATGGTTATTGCATGAAAAATGGTCCTGGTAACAACAAGAGGAACGTAATTCATATGAGGTGATTAGAATGTCTCATTATTTAGGAATTAAAACAGGTCACATTTGCACAAAATGCAAACCATGATGAATGACTCATTTCGCTGATGGATTTAAATAGATTTAGAGTTTTAATGGTGTTCATACTTGTTTGATTCAATTAATATACTAAGTTGTTTAGCTACATGTGTTAATTTCATGATCAATGTGTCAAAAGGTGTGTTTGGAATCAAAAGATGAGCCTTGCTAACCAGAAATGATGTGAGGTACTCTCTATTTTTGAATTCAACAATTAATATCAAGAAGAAATGAAATTGAAGTTCAAGGACTCCATTGTTTGTTAAAATGAATGAATTCAATATATAGATGTTCCATGGGCATTCTCTTCATAATGAACATAGTTATTAAGAAAGAAACAAAAGTTAATTTCATGGTTATTGCATGAAGAATGGTCATGATAACAACAAAAGGATCCTAATTCACATGAGATGATTAGAATGTCTCATTATTTATGAATTAAACGAGGTCACATTTGCACGAAATACAAACCATGATGAATGACTCGTTTCGCTGATGGATTTAAATAGATTTAGAGTTTTAATGGTGTTTATACTTGTTTGATTCAATTAATATACTAGGTTGTGTAGCTACATGTGTTAATTTCATGATTAATGTGTCAAAAAGAGTGTTTGGAATCAAAATAGTAGCCTCGCTAACCAGAAATAATGGGGGGTACACTCTATTTTTAATTCAACAATTAATATTAATAAGAACTGAGATTCAAGATCAAGGACTCCATTATTTGTTAAATTGAATGAATTCATCATATAGATATTCCTTGGACATTTTTTTCATAATGGACATAGTTATTAAGAAAGAAACAATAGTTAATTTCATGGTTATTGCGTGAAAAGGGGTCCTGGTAACAACAAAAGGAGCCTAATTCACATAAGGTGATTAGAATGTCTCATTATTTAGGAATTCAACCAGTTCACATTTGCACGTAATGCAAACCATGATGAATGACTCATTTCGCTGATGGATTTCAATAGATTTAGAGTTTTAATTGTGTTTATACTTGTTTGATTCAATTAATATACTAGGTTGTTTAGCTACATGTGTTAATTTTATGATCAATGTGTCAAAAAGTGTGTTTGGAATCAAAAGAGTATCCTTGCTAACCAGAAATGATGGGAGGTACTCTCTATTTTTGAATTGTAGAATTAATATCAATAAGAAATGAAATTGAAGATAAAGGACTCCATTATTTGTTAAATTGAATGAATTCATCCTATCGATGTTCCATGGGTAAATTTTTTCATAATGAATATAGTTATTAAGAAAGAAACAAAAGTTAATTTCGAGGTTATTACTTGAAATTGTCCTGGTAATAACAAGAGAAGCCTAATTCACATGAGGTGACTAGAATGACTCATTATTTATGAATTCAAATACCTAATGTTTGTACGAAATGCAAACCATGATGAATGACTCCTTTGGCTGATGGATTGAAATAGTTTTAGCATTTTAATGGTGTTTATGCTTGTTTGTTCAATTAATATACTAGGTTGTTTAGCTACATGTGTTAATTTCATGATCAATGTGTCAAAAAGTGTGTTTGGAATCAAACGAAGATCCTTGCTAACCAGAAATGATGGGAGGTACTCTCTATTTTTGAATTCAACAATTAATATCAATAAGAAATGAAATTGAAGATCAAAGACTCCATTGTTTGTTAAATTAAATGAATTATTCATATAGATGTTCCATGGGTATTTTCTTCATAATGAACATAGTTATTAAGAAAGAAACAAAAGTTAATTTCATTGTTATTGCAAGAAAAATAGTCCTGGAAACAACAAAAGGAGACTAATTCACATGAGGTGATTAGAATGTGTCATTATTTAAGAAATAAACCTATTCACATTTGAACATAATTCAAATCATGATGAATGACTTGTTTCGCTGATGGATTTAAATTGATTTAGAGTTTTAATGGTGTTTATACTTGTTTCATTCAGTTAATATACTAGGTTGTTTAGCTACATGTGTTAATTTCATGATTAATGTGTCAAAAAGTGTGTTTGGAATCAATTGAGCAGCCTTGCTAACCAGAAATGATGGGAGGTACATTCTATTTTTGAATTCAACAATTAATATCAATAAGAAATGAAATTCAAGATCAAGGACTCCATTGTTTGTTAAATTGAATGAATTCATCATATAGATATTCCATGGGCATTTTTTTCATAATGGACATAGTTATTAAGAAAGAAACAGTAGTTAATTTCATGGTTATTGCATGAAAAATGGTCCTGGTAACAACAAAAGGAGCCTAATTCACATGAGGTGATTAGAATGTCTCATTATTTAGGAATTAAAGCAGTTCACATTTGCACGTAATGCAAACCATGATGAATGACTCGTTTCGCTGATGAATTTAAATAGATTTAGAGTTTTAATGGTGTTTACACTTTTTTGATTCAATTAATATACTAGGTTCTTTAGCTACATGTGTTAATTTCATGATTAATGTGTCCAAAAGTGTTATTGGAATCAAAAGAGCATTTGGAATCAAAAGAGCAGCCTTGTTAACCAGAAATGATGGCAGGTACACTCCATTTAAGAATTCAACAATTAATATCAATAAGAAATGAAATTGAAGTTCAAGGACTCTATTGTTTGTTAAATTGAATGAATTCATCATAAAGATCTTCCACGGGCATTTTTTTCATAATGTACATAGTTATTAAGAAAGAAACAATAGTTAATTTCATAGTTATTGCATGAAAAATGGTCCTGGTAACAACAAAAGGAGCCGAATTCACATGAGGTGATTAGGATGTCTCATTATTTAGGAATTAAACCAATCCACATTTGCACGTAATGCAAACCATGATGAATGACTCGTTTCGATGATGGATTTAAATAGATTTAGAGTTTGAATGGTGTTTATACTTGTTTCATTCAATTAATATACTAGGTTGTTTAGCTACAGGTGTTAATTTCATGATTAATGTGTCAAAAAGTGTGTTTGGAATCAATTGAGCAGCCTTGCTAACCAGAAATGATGCCAGGTACACTCTATTTTTGAATTCAACAATTAATATCAATAAGAAATGAAATTCATGATCAAGGACTCCATTATTTGTTAAATTGAATGAATTCATCATATAGATATTCCATGGGCTTTTTTTTCATAATGGACATAGTTATTAAGAAAGAAACAATAGTTAATTTCATGGTTATTGCGTGAAAAGGGGTCCTGGTAACAACAAAAGGAGCCTAATTCACATGAGGTGATTAGAATGTCTCATTATTTAGGAATTCAACAAGTTCACATTTGCATGTAATTCAAACCATGATGAATGACTCATTTCGTTGATGGATTTCAATAGATTTAGAGTTTTAATTGTGTTTATAATTGTATGATTCAATTAATATACTAGGTTGTTTAGCTACATGTGTTAATTTTATGATCAATGTGTCAAAAAGTGTGTTTGGAATCAAAAGAGTATCCTTGCTAACCAGAAATGATGGGAGGTACTTTCTATTTTTGAATTGTAGAATTAATATCAATAAGAAATGAAATTGAACATCAAGGACTCCATTGTTTGTTAAATTGAATGAATTCATCCTATCGATGTTCCATGGGTAAATTTTTTCATAATGAATATAGTTATTAAGAAAGAAACAAAAGTTAATTTCGAGGTTATTGCTTGAAATTGTCCTGGTAATAACAAGAGGAGCCTAATTCACATGAGGTGACTAGAATGACTCATTATTTATGAATTCAAATACCTAATGTTTGTACGAAATGCAAACCATGATGAATGACTCCTTTGGCTGATGGATTGAAATAGTTTTAGCGTTTTAATGGTGTTGATACTTGTTTGTTCAATTAATATACTAGGTTGTTTAGCTACGTGTGTTAATTTCATGATCAATGTCTCAAAAAGTGTGTTTGGAATCAAACGAAGATCCTTGCTAACCAGAAATGATGGGAGGTACTCTCTATTTTTGAATTCAACAATTAATATCAATAAGAAATGAAATTGAAGATCAAAGACTCCATTGTTTGTTAAATTAAATGAATTCTTCATATAGATGTTCCATGGGAATTTTCTTCATAATGAACATAGTTATTAAGAAAGAAACAATAGTTAATTTCATGGTTATTGCATGAAAAATGGTCCTGGTAACAACAAAAGGAGCCTAATTCACATGAGGTGATTAGGATGTCTCATTATTTAGGAATTAAACCAATCCACATTTGCACGTAATGCAAACCATGATGAATGACTCGTTTCGATGATGGATTTAAATAGATTTAGAGTTTGAATGGTGTTTATACTTCTTTAATTCAATTAATATACTAGGTTCTTTAGCTACATGTGTTAATTTCATGATTAATGTGTCAAAAAGTGTATTTGGAATCAAAAGAGCCTGTGGAATCAAAAGTGCTGCCTTGCTAACCAGAAATGGTGGCAGGTACACTCTATTTTTGAATTCAACAATTAATATCAATAAGAAATGAGATTCAAGATCAAGGACTCCATTATTTGTTAAATTGAATGAATTCATCATATAGATATTCCATGGGCATTTTTTTTCATAATGGACATAGTTATTAAGAAAGAAACAATAGTTAATTTCATGGTTATTGCGTGTGAAAAGGGGTCCTGGTAACAACAAAAGGAGCCTAATTCACATGAGGTGATTAGAATGTCTCATTATTTAGGAATTCAACCAGTTCACATTTGCACGTAATGCAAACCATGATGAATGACTCATTTCGCTGATGGATTTCAATAGATTTAGAGTTTTAATTGTGTTTACAAATTGTATGATTCAATTAATATACTAGGTTGTTTAGCTACATGTGTTTAATTTTATGATCAATGTGTCAAAAAGTGTGTTTGGAATCAAAAGAGTATCCTTGCTAACCAGAAATGATGGGAGGTACTCTCTATTTTTGAATTGTAGAATTAATATCAATAAGAAATGAAATTGAACATCAAGGACTCCATTGTTTGTTAAATTGAATGAATTCATCCTATCGATGTTTCATGGGTAAATTTTTTCATAACGAATATAGTTATTAAGAAAGAAACAAAAGTTAATTTTGAGGTTATTGCTTGAAATTGTCCTGGTAATAACAAGAGGAGCCTAATTCACATGAGTGTGACTAGAATGACTCATTATTTATGAATTCAAATACCTAATGTTTTGTACGAAATGCAAACCATGATGAATGACTCCTTTGGCTGATGGATTGAAATAGTTTTAGCATTTTAATGGTGTTTATACTTGTTTGTTCAATTAATATACTAGGTTGTTTAGCTACATGTGTTAATTTCATGATCAATGTGTCAAAAAGTGTGTTTTGGAATCAAACGAAGATCCTTGCTTACCAGAAATGATGCGAGGTACTCTCTATTTTTGAATTCAACAATTAATATCAATAAGAAATGAAATTGAAGATCAAAAGACTCCATTGTTTGTTAAATTAAATGAATTCTTCATATAGATGTTCCATGGGCATTTTCTTCATAATGAACATAGTTATTAAGAAAGAAACAAAAGTTAATTTCATTGTTATTGCAAGAAAAATAGTCCTGGAAACAACAAAAGGAGCCTAATTCACATGAGGTGATTAGAATGTGTCATTATTTAGGAAATAAACCTATTCACACATTTGAACATAATTGAAATAGTGTGATGAATGACTTGTTTCGCTGATGGATTTAAATAGATTTAGAGTTTTAATGGTGTTTATATACTTGTTTCATTCAATTAATATAGTAGGTTGTTTAGCTACATGTGTTAATTTCATGATTAATGTCTCAAAAAGTGTGTTTGGAATCAACAGAGCAGCCTTGCTAACTAGAAATGATGGGAGGTACATTCTATTTTTGAATTCAACAATTAATATCAATAAGAAATGAAATTCAAGATCAAGGACTCCATTGTTTGTTAAATTGAATGAATTCATCATATAGATATTCCATGGGCATTTTTTTCATAATGGGCATAGTTATTAAGAAAGAAACAATAGTTAATTTCATGGTTATTGAATGAAAAATGGTCCTGGTAACAACAAAAGGAGCCTAATTCACATGAGGTGATTAGGATGTCTCATTATTTAGGAATTAAACCAATCCACATTTGCACGTAATGCAAACCATAATGAATGACTCGTTTCGATGATGGATTTATATAGATTTAGAGTTTGAATGGTGTTTATACTTCTTTAATTCAATTAATATACTAGGTTCTTTAGCTACATGTGTTAATTTCATGATTAATGTGTCAAAAAGTGTATTTGGAATCAAAAGAGCGTGTGGAATCAAAAGAGCTGCCTTGCTAACCATAAATGGTGACAGGTACACTCTATTTTTGAATTCAACAATTAATATCAATAAGAAATGAGATTCAAGATCAAGGACTCCATTATTTGTTAAATTGAATGAATTCATCATATAGATATTCCATGGGCATTTTTTTCATAATGGACATAGTTATTAAGAAAGAAACAGTAGTTAATTTCATGGTTATTGCATGAAAAATGGTCCTGGTAACAACAAAAGGAGCCCTAATTCACATGAGGTGATTAGAATGTCTCATTATTTAGGAATTAAAGCAGTTCACATTTGCACGTAATGCAAACCATGATGAATGACTCGTTTCGCTGATGAATTTAAATAGATTTAGAGTTTTAATGGTGTTTACACTTTTTTGATTCAATTAATATACTAGGTTCTTTAGCTACATGTGTTAATTTCATGATTAATGTGTCCAAAAGTGTTATTGGAATCAAAAGAGCATTTGGAATCAAAAGAGCAGCCTTGTTAACCAGAAATGATGGCAGGTACACTCCATTTAAGAATTCAACAATTAATATCAATAAGAAATGAAATTGAAGTTCAAGGACTCTATTGTTTGTTAAATTGAATGAATTCATCATAAAGATCTTCCACGGGCATTTTTTTCATAATGTACATAGTTATTAAGAAAGAAACAATAGTTAATTTCATAGTTATTGCATGAAAAATGGTCCTGGTAACAACAAAAGGAGCCGAATTCACATGAGGTGATTAGGATGTCTCATTATTTAGGAATTAAACCAATCCACATTTGCACGTAATGCAAACCATGATGAATGACTCGTTTCGATGATGGATTTAAATAGATTTAGAGTTTGAATGGTGTTTATACTTGTTTCATTCAATTAATATACTAGGTTGTTTAGCTACAGGTGTTAATTTCATGATTAATGTGTCAAAAAGTGTGTTTGGAATCAATTGAGCAGCCTTGCTAACCAGAAATGATGCCAGGTACACTCTATTTTTGAATTCAACAATTAATATCAATAAGAAATGAAATTCATGATCAAGGACTCCATTATTTGTTAAATTGAATGAATTCATCATATAGATATTCCATGGGCTTTTTTTTCATAATGGACATAGTTATTAAGAAAGAAACAATAGTTAATTTCATGGTTATTGCGTGAAAAGGGGTCCTGGTAACAACAAAAGGAGCCTAATTCACATGAGGTGATTAGAATGTCTCATTATTTAGGAATTCAACAAGTTCACATTTGCATGTAATTCAAACCATGATGAATGACTCATTTCGTTGATGGATTTCAATAGATTTAGAGTTTTAATTGTGTTTATAATTGTATGATTCAATTAATATACTAGGTTGTTTAGCTACATGTGTTAATTTTATGATCAATGTGTCAAAAAGTGTGTTTGGAATCAAAAGAGTATCCTTGCTAACCAGAAATGATGGGAGGTACTTTCTATTTTTGAATTGTAGAATTAATATCAATAAGAAATGAAATTGAACATCAAGGACTCCATTGTTTGTTAAATTGAATGAATTCATCCTATCGATGTTCCATGGGTAAATTTTTTCATAATGAATATAGTTATTAAGAAAGAAACAAAAGTTAATTTCGAGGTTATTGCTTGAAATTGTCCTGGTAATAACAAGAGGAGCCTAATTCACATGAGGTGACTAGAATGACTCATTATTTATGAATTCAAATACCTAATGTTTGTACGAAATGCAAACCATGATGAATGACTCCTTTGGCTGATGGATTGAAATAGTTTTTTAGCGTTTTAATGGTGTTGATACTTGTTTGTTCAATTAATATACTAGGTTGTTTAGCTACGTGTGTTAATTTCATGATCAATGTCTCAAAAAGTGTGTTTGGAATCAAACGAAGATCCTTGCTAACCAGAAATGATGGGAGGTACTCTCTATTTTTGAATTCAACAATTAATATCAATAAGAAATGAAATTGAAGATCAAAGACTCCATTGTTTGTTAAATTAAATGAATTCTTCATATAGATGTTCCATGGGAATTTTCTTCATAATGAACATAGTTATTAAGAAAGAAACAATAGTTAATTTCATGGTTATTGCATGAAAAATGGTCCTGGTAACAACAAAAGGAGCCTAATTCACATGAGGTGATTAGGATGTCTCATTATTTAGGAATTAAACCAATCCACATTTGCACGTAATGCAAACCATGATGAATGACTCGTTTCGATGATGGATTTAAATAGATTTAGAGTTTGAATGGTGTTTATACTTCTTTAATTCAATTAATATACTAGGTTCTTTAGCTACATGTGTTAATTTCATGATTAATGTGTCAAAAAGTGTATTTGGAATCAAAAGAGCCTGTGGAATCAAAAGTGCTGCCTTGCTAACCAGAAATGGTGGCAGGTACACTCTATTTTTGAATTCAACAATTAATATCAATAAGAAATGAGATTCAAGATCAAGGACTCCATTATTTGTTAAATTGAATGAATTCATCATATAGATATTCCATGGGCATTTTTTTCATAATGGACATAGTTATTAAGAAAGAAACAATAGTTAATTTCATGGTTATTGCGTGAAAAGGGGTCCTGGTAACAACAAAAGGAGCCTAATTCACATGAGGTGATTAGAATGTCTCATTATTTAGGAATTCAACCAGTTCACATTTGCACGTAATGCAAACCATGATGAATGACTCATTTCGCTGATGGATTTCAATAGATTTAGAGTTTTAATTGTGTTTACAAATTGTATGATTCAATTAATATACTAGGTTGTTTAGCTACATGTGTTAATTTTATGATCAATGTGTCAAAAAGTGTGTTTGGAATCAAAAGAGTATCCTTGCTAACCAGAAATGATGGGAGGTACTCTCTATTTTTGAATTGTAGAATTAATATCAATAAGAAATGAAATTGAACATCAAGGACTCCATTGTTTGTTAAATTGAATGAATTCATCCTATCGATGTTTCATGGGTAAATTTTTTCATAACGAATATAGTTATTAAGAAAGAAACAAAAGTTAATTTTGAGGTTATTGCTTGAAATTGTCCTGGTAATAACAAGAGGAGCCTAATTCACATGAGGTGACTAGAATGACTCATTATTTATGAATTCAAATACCTAATGTTTGTACGAAATGCAAACCATGATGAATGACTCCTTTGGCTGATGGATTGAAATAGTTTTAGCATTTTAATGGTGTTTATACTTGTTTGTTCAATTAATATACTAGGTTGTTTAGCTACATGTGTTAATTTCATGATCAATGTGTCAAAAAGTGTGTTTGGAATCAAACGAAGATCCTTGCTTACCAGAAATGATGCGAGGTACTCTCTATTTTTGAATTCAACAATTAATATCAATAAGAAATGAAATTGAAGATCAAAGACTCCATTGTTTGTTAAATTAAATGAATTCTTCATATAGATGTTCCATGGGCATTTTCTTCATAATGAACATAGTTATTAAGAAAGAAACAAAAGTTAATTTCATTGTTATTGCAAGAAAAATAGTCCTGGAAACAACAAAAGGAGCCTAATTCACATGAGGTGATTAGAATGTGTCATTATTTAGGAAATAAACCTATTCACATTTGAACATAATTGAAATAGTGATGAATGACTTGTTTCGCTGATGGATTTAAATAGATTTAGAGTTTTAATGGTGTTTATACTTGTTTCATTCAATTAATATAGTAGGTTGTTTAGCTACATGTGTTAATTTCATGATTAATGTCTCAAAAAGTGTGTTTGGAATCAACAGAGCAGCCTTGCTAACTAGAAATGATGGGAGGTACATTCTATTTTTGAATTCAACAATTAATATCAATAAGAAATGAAATTCAAGATCAAGGACTCCATTGTTTGTTAAATTGAATGAATTCATCATATAGATATTCCATGGGCATTTTTTTCATAATGGGCATAGTTATTAAGAAAGAAACAATAGTTAATTTCATGGTTATTGAATGAAAAATGGTCCTGGTAACAACAAAAGGAGCCTAATTCACATGAGGTGATTAGGATGTCTCATTATTTAGGAATTAAACCAATCCACATTTGCACGTAATGCAAACCATAATGAATGACTCGTTTCGATGATGGATTTATATAGATTTAGAGTTTGAATGGTGTTTATACTTCTTTAATTCAATTAATATACTAGGTTCTTTAGCTACATGTGTTAATTTCATGATTAATGTGTCAAAAAGTGTATTTGGAATCAAAAGAGCGTGTGGAATCAAAAGAGCTGCCTTGCTAACCATAAATGGTGACAGGTACACTCTATTTTTGAATTCAACAATTAATATCAATAAGAAATGAGATTCAAGATCAAGGACTCCATTATTTGTTAAATTGAATGAATTCATCATATAGATATTCCATGGGCATTTTTTTCATAATGGACATAGTTATTAAGAAAGAAACAGTAGTTAATTTCATGGTTATTGCATGAAAAATGGTCCTGGTAACAACAAAAGGAGCCTAATTCACATGAGGTGATTAGAATGTCTCATTATTTAGGAATTCAACCGGTTCACATTTGCACGTAATGCAAACCATGATGAATGACTCATTTCGCTGATGGATTTCAATAGATTTAGAGTTTTAATTGTGTTTATAATTGTATGATTCAATTAATATACTAGGTTGTTTAGCTACATGTGTTAATTTTATGATCAATGTGTCAAAAAGTGTGTTTGGAATCAAAAGAGTATCCTTGCTAACCAGAAATGATGGGAGGTACTCTCTATTTTTGAATTGTAGAATTAATATCAATAAGAAATGAAATTGAACATCAAGGACTCCATTGTTTGTTAAATTGAATGAATTCATCCTATCGATGTTCCATGGGTAAATTTTTTCACAATGAATATAGTTATTAAGAAAGAAACAAAAGTTAATTTCGAGGTTATTGCTTGAAATTGTCCTGGTAATAACAAGAGGAGCCTAATTCACATGAGGTGACTAGAATGACTCATTATTTATGCATTCAAATACCTAATGTTTGTACGAAATGCAAACCATGATGAATGACTCCTTTGGCTGATGGATTGAAATAGTTTTAGCGTTTTAATGGTGTTTATACTTGTTTGTTCAATTAATATACTAGGTTGTTTAGCTACATGTGTTAATTTCATGATCAATGTGTCAAAAAGTGTGTTTGGAATCAAACGAAGGTCCTTGCTAACCAGAAATGATGCGAGGTACTCTCTATTTTTGAATTCAACAATTAATATCAATAAGAAATGAAAATGAAGATCAAAGACTCCATTGTTTGTTAAATTAAATGAATTCTTCATATAGATGTTCCATGGGCATTTTCTTCATAATGAAAATAGTTATTAAGAAAGAAACAAAAGTTAATTTCATTGTTATTGCAAGAAAAATAGTCCTGGAAACAACAAAAGGAGCCTAATTCACATGAGGTGATTAGAATGTGTCATTATTTAGGAAATAAACCTATTCACATTTGAACATAATTGAAATAGTGATGAATGACTTGTTTCGCTGATGGATTTAAATAGATTTAGAGTTTTAATGGTGTTTATACTTGTTTCATTCAATTAATATACTAGGTTGTTTAGCTACATGTGTTAATTTCATGATTAATGTGTCAAAAAGTGTGTTTGGAGTCAATAGAGCAGCCTTGCTAACCAGAAATGATGGGAGGTACATTCTATTTTTGAATTCAACAATTAATATCAATAAGAAATGAAATTCAAGATCAAGGACTCCATTGTTTGTTAAATTGAATGAATTCATCATATAGATATTCCATGGGCATTTTTTTCATAATGGGCATAGTTATTAAGAAAGAAACAATAGTTAATTTCATGGTTATTCCGTGAAAAGGGGTCTTGGTAACAACAAAAGGAGCCTAATTCACATGAGGTGATTAGAATGTCTCAATATTTAGGAATTAAACCCGTTGACATTCGCACGACATGCAAACCATGATGAATGACTCGTTTCGCTGATAGATTTAGAGTTTTAATGGTGTTCTACTTGTTTGATTCAATTAATATACTAGGTTGTTTAGCTACATGTGTTAATTTCATGATCAATGTGTCAAAAAGAGTGTTTGGAATCAAAAGAGCAGCCTTGCTAACTAGAAATGATGGCAGGTACACTCTATTTTTGAATTCAACAATTAATATGAATAAGAAATTAAATTCAAGATCAAGGACTCCATTGTTTGTTAAATTGAATGAATTCATCATATAGATATTCCATGGGCATTTTTTTCATAATAGACATAGTTATTAAGAAAGAAACAATGGTAAATTTCATGGTTATTGCATGAAAAATGGTCCTGGTAACAACAAAAGGAGCCTAATTCACATCAGGTGATTAGAATGTCTCAATATTTAGGAATTAAACTAGTTCACATTTGCACGACATGCAAACCTAGATGAATGACTCGTTTCGCTGATGGATTTCAATAGATTTAGAGTTTTAATGGTGTTATACTTATTTGATTCAATTAATATACTAGGTTGTTTAGCTACATGTGTTAATTTGATGATCAATGTGTCAAAAAGAGTTTTTGGAATCAAAAAGAGCGTTTGGAATCAAAAGAGCAGCTTTGCTAACTAGAAATGATGGCAGGTACACTCTATTTTTGAATTCAACAATTAATATCAATAAGAAATTAAATTCAAGATCAAGGACTCCATTGTTTGTTAAATTGAATGAATTCATCATATAGATATTCCGTGGGCATTTTTTTTCATAATGGACCTAGTTATTAAGAAAGAAACAATAGTAAAATTTCATGGTTATTGCATGAAAAATGGTCCTAGTAACAACAAAAGAAACCTAATTCACATGAGGTGATTAGAATGTCTCAATATTTTGGAATTAAACCAATTCACATTTGCACGACATGCAAACCATGATGAAATGACTCGTTTCGCTGATGGATTTCAATAGATTTAGAGTTTTAATGGTGTTTATACTTGTTCGATTTAAATAATATACTTGGTTGTTTAGCTACATATGTTAATTTCAAGATTAATGTGTCAAAAAGTGTGTTTGGAATCAAAAGAGCGTTTGGAATCAATAGAGTAGCCTTGCTAACTAGAGATGATGGGAGGTACACTCTATTTTTAAATTCAACAAGTAATATCAATAAGAAATGAAATTGAAGATCAAGGACTCAATTGTTTGTTAAATTGAATGAATTCATCATATAGATGTTCCATGGGCATTTTCTTCATAATGAACATAGTTATTAAGAAAGAAACAAAAGTTAATTTCAAGGTTATTGCTTGAAATTGTCCTAGTAACAGCAAGTGGAACCTAATTCACATTAGGTGATTGGAATGACTCATTATTTATGAATGAAAATAGTTAATATTTGTATGAAATGCAAACCATGATGAATGACTCCTTTGGCTGATAGATTTAAATAGATTTAGCATTTTCAAGGTGTTTATACTTGTTTGATTCAATTAATATATTAGGTTGTTTATCTACATGTGTTAATTTCAAGATCAATGTGTTAAAATGTGAGTTTGGAATCAAAAGAGGAGCGTTGCTAACAAGAAATGATGGGAGGTACTCTCTATTTTTGAATTCAACAATTAATAGCAATAAGAAATGAAATTGAAGATCAAGGACTCCATTGTTTGTTAAATTGAATGAATTCATCCTATAGATGTTCCATGGGCATTTTTTTCGTAATGGACATAGTTATTAAGAAAGAAACAATTGTTAATTTCATGTTTATTGCATGAAAAATGGTCCTAGTAACATCAAAAGGAGCCTAATTCACATGAGGTGATTAGAATGTCTCATTACTTAGGACTTAAACCAGTTCACATTTGCATGAAATGCAAACCATGATGAATGACTCGTGTCGCTGATGGATTTAAATAGATTTAGGGTTTTAATGGTGTTTATACTTGTTTGTTTGATTAATATACTAGGTTGTTTAGCTACATGTGTTAATTTCATGATTAATGTATCAAAAAGTATGTTTGGAATCAAAAGAGCACCCTTGTTGACCATAAATGATGGGACGTACTCTCTATTTTTGAATTCAACAATTAATATCAATAAGAAATGAAATTGAAGATCAAGGACTCCATTGTTTGTTAAATTGAATGAATTCATCCTATAGATGTTCCATGGGCATTTTTTTTCATAATGTACATAGTTACTAAGAAAGAAACAATAGTTAATGTCATCGTTATCGCATGAAAAATGGTCCTGGTAACAACAAAAGGAGCCTAATTCACATGAGGTGATTAGAATGTCTCATTATTTAGGAATTAAACCAGTTCATATTTGCACGTAATGCAAACCATGATGAATGACTCGTTATGCTGATGGATTTAAATAGATTTAAATTTTTAATGGTGTTTATACTTGTTTGATTCAATTAATATAATAGGTTCTTTAGCTACATGTGTTAATTTCATGATTAATGTGTCAAAAAGTGTGTTTGGAATCAAAAGAGCAGCCTTGCTAACCAGAAATGATGCCAGGTACACTCTATTTTTGAATTCAACAATTAATATCAATAAGAAATGAAATTCATGATCAAGGACTCCATTGTTTGTTAAATTGAATGAATTCATCAAATAGATATTCCATGGGCATTTTTTTCATAATGGACATAGTTATTAAGAAAGAAACAATAGTTAATTTCATGGTTATTCCAAGAAAAATGGTCCTGGTAACAACAAAAGGAGCCTAATTCACATGAGGCAATTAGAATGTCTCATTATTTAGGAATTGAACCAGTTCGCATTTGCACGACATACTAACCATGATGAATGACTCGTTTCGCTAATGGATTTAAATAGATTTAGAGTTTTAATGGTGTTTATACTGATTTGATTCAATTAATATACTAAGTTGTTTAGCTACATGTGTTAATTTCATGATTAATGTGTCAAAAAGTGTATTTGGAATCAATAGAGCAACCTTGCTAACCAGAAATGATGGGAGGTACATTCTATTTTTGAATTCAACAATTAATATCAATAAGAAATGAAATTCAAGATCAAGGACTCCATTGTTTGTTAAAATGAATGAATTCAATATATAGATGTTCCATGGGCATTTTCTTCATAATGAATATAGTTATTAAGAAAGAAAAAATAGTTAATTTCATGGTTATTGCATGAAAAATGGTTCTGGTAACAACAAAAGGAGCCTAATTCACAGGAGGTGATTAGAATGACTCATTATTTATGAATTAAAATAGTTTATATTTGTACGAAATAAAACCAGGATGAATGACTCCTTTGGCTGATGGATTAAAATTGATTTAGCGTTTGCATGGCGTTTATACTTGGTTGTTCAATTAATATACTAGGTTGTTTAGCTACATGTGTCAATTTCATGATCAATGTGTCAAAAAGTGTGTTTGGAATCAAAAGAGTAGCCTTGCTAACCAGAAATGATGGGAGGTACTCTCTATTTTTTAATTCAAGAATTAATTTCAATAAGAAATGAAATTGAAGATTAAGGACTCCATTGTTTGTTAAATTGAAAGAATTCATCGTATAGATGTTCCATGGGCATTTTTTTCGTAATGGACATAGTTATTAAGAAAGAAACAATAGTTAATTTCATGGTTATTGCATGAAAAATGGTCCTAGTAACATCAAAAGGAGCCTAATTCACATGAGGTGATTAGAATGTTTCATTATTTAGAAATTATACTAGTTCACATTGACACGTAATGCAAACCATGATGAATGACTCATTTTGCTGAAGGATTTAAATAGATTTAGAGTTTTAATGGTGTTTATACTTGTTCGATTCAAATAATATACTTGGTTGTTTAGCTACATATGTTAATTTCAAGATTAATGTGTCAAAAAGTTTGTTTGGAATCAAAAGAGCGTTTGGAATCAATAGAGCAGCCTTGCTAACTACAGATGATGGGAGGTACACTCTATTTTTGAATTCAACAATTAATATCAATAAGAAATGAAATTGAAGATCAAGGACTCCACTGTTTGTTAAATTGAATGAATTCATCCTGTCGATGTTCCATGGGCAATTTTTTTCATAATGAATATAGTTATTAAGAAAGAAACAAAAGTTAATTTTAAGGTTATTGCTGGAAATTGTCCTGGTAACAGCAAGTGGAGCCTAATTCACATTAGGTGATTGGAATGACTCATTATTTATGAATGAAAATAGTTAATATTTGTATGAAATGCAAACCATGATGAATGACTCCTTTGGCTGATGGATTTAAATAGATTTAGCGTTGTAAAGGTGTTTATACTTGTTTGATTCAATTAATATACTAGGTTGTTTAGCTACATGTGTTAATTTCAAGATCAATGTGTTAAAATGTGAGTTTGGAATCAAAAGAGGAGCATTGCTAACCAGAAATGATGGGAGGTATTCTCTATTTTTGCATTCAACAATTAATAGCAATAAGAAATGAAATTGAAGATCAAGGACTCCATTGTTTGTTAAATTGAATGAATTCATCGTATAGATGTTCCATGGACATTTTTTTCGTAATGGACATAGTTATTAAGAATGAAACAATAGTTAATTTCATGGTTATTGCATGAAAAATGGTCCTAGTAACATCAAAAGGAGCCTAATTCACATGAGGTGATTAGAATGTCTCATTATTTAGGAATTAAACCAGTTCACATTTGCACGAAATGCAAACCATGATGAATGACTCGTTTCGTTGATGGATTTAAATAGATTTAGCGTTTTAATGGTGTTTATACTTGTTTGTTCAATTAATATACTAGGTTGTTTAGCTCCATGTGTTAATTTCATGATTAATGTGTCAAAAAGTATGTTTGGAATCAAAAGAGCACCCTTATTGACCATAAATGATGGGAGGTACTCTCTATTTTTAAAATCAACAAGTAATATCAATAAGAAATGAAATTGAAGATCAAGGACTCCATTGTTTGTTAAATTGAATGAATTCATCCTATAGATGTTCCATGGGCATTTTTTTTCATAATGTACATAGTTACTACGAAAGAAACAATAGTTAATGTCATCGTTATCGCATGAAAAATGGTCCTGGTAACAACAAAAGGAGCCTAATTCACATGAGGTGATTAGAATGTCTCATTATTTAGGAATTAAACCAGTTCATATTTGCACGTAATGCAAACCATGATGAATGACTCGTTACGCTGATGGATTTAAATAGATTTAAATTTTGAATGGTGTTTATACTTGTTTGATTCAATTAATATAATAGGTTCTTTAGCTACATGTGTTAATTTCATGATTAATGTGTCAAAATGTGTGTTTGGAATCAAAAAGAGCGTTTGGAATCAAAAGAGCAGCCTTGCTAACCAAAAATGATGGCAGGTACACTCTATTTTTGAATTCAACAATTAATAGCAATAAGAAATGAAATTGAAGATCAAGGACTCCATTGTTTGTTAAATTGAATGAATTCATCGTATAGATGTTCCATGGACATTTTTTTCGTAATGGACATAGTTATTAAGAAAGAAACAATAGTTAATTTCATGGTTATTGCATGAAAAATTGTCCTAGTAACATCAAAAGGAGCCTAATTCACATGAGGTGATTAGAATGTCTCATTATTTAGGAATTAAACCAGTTCACATTTGCACGAAATGCAAACCATGATGAATGACTCGTTTCGCTGATGGATTTAAATAGATTTAGCGTTTTAATGGTGTTTATACTTGTTTGTTCAATTAATATACTAGGTTGTTTAGCTCCATGTGTTAATTTCATGATTAATGTGTCAAAAAGTATGTTTGGAATCAAAAGAGCACCCTTGTTGACCATAAATGATGGGAGGTACTCTCTATTTTTAAAATCAAAAAGTAATATCAATAAGAAATGAAATTGAAGATCAAGGACTCCATTGTTTGTTAAATTGAATGAATTCATCCTATAGATGTTCCATGGGCATTTTTTTTTCATAATGTACATAGTTACTAAGAAAGAAACAATAGTTAATCTCATCGTTATCGCATGAAAAATGGTCCTGGTAACAACAAAAGGAGCCTAATTCACATCAGGTGATTAGAATGTCTCAATATTTAGGAATTAAACTAGTTCACATTTGCACGACATGCAAACCATGATGAATGACTCGTTTCGCTGATGGATTTCAATAGATTTAGAGTTTTAATGGTGTTATACTTATTTGATTCAATTAATATACTAGGTTGTTTAGCTACATGTGTTAATTTGATGATCAATGTGTCAAAAAGAGTTTTTGGAATCAAAAAGAGCGTTTGGAATCAAAAGAGCAGCTTTGCTAACTAGAAATGATGGCAGGTACACTCTATTTTTGAATTCAACAATTAATATCAATAAGAAATTAAATTCAAGATCAAGGACTCCATTGTTTGTTAAATTGAATGAATTCATCATATAGATATTCCGTGGGCATTTTTTTCATAATGGACCTAGTTATTAAGAAAGAAACAATAGTAAATTTCATGGTTATTGCATGAAAAATGGTCCTAGTAACAACAAAAGAAACCTAATTCACATGAGGTGATTAGAATGTCTCAATATTTTGGAATTAAACCAGTTCACATTTGCACGACATGCAAACCATGATGAATGACTCGTTTCGCTGATGGATTTCAATAGATTTAGAGTTTTAATGGTGTTTATACTTGTTCGATTTAAATAATATACTTGGTTGTTTAGCTACATATGTTAATTTCAAGATTAATGTGTCAAAAAGTGTGTTTGGAATCAAAAGAGCGTTTGGAATCAATAGAGTAGCCTTGCTAACTAGAGATGATGGGAGGTGCACTCTATTTTTAAATTCAACAAGTAATATCAATAAGAAATGAAATTGAAGATCAAGGACTCAATTGTTTGTTAAATTGAATGAATTCATCATATAGATGTTCCATGGGCATTTTCTTCATAATGAACATAGTTATTAAGAAAGAAACAAAAGTTAATTTCAAGGTTATTGCTTGAAATTGTCCTAGTAACAGCAAGTGGAACCTAATTCACATTAGGTGATTGGAATGACTCATTATTTATGAATGAAAATAGTTAATATTTGTATGAAATGCAAACCATGATGAATGACTCCTTTGGCTGATAGATTTAAATAGATTTAGCATTTTCAAGGTGTTTATACTTGTTTGATTCAATTAATATACTAGGTTGTTTATCTACATGTGTTAATTTCAAGATCAATGTGTTAAAATGTGAGTTTGGAATCAAAAGAGGAGCGTTGCTAACAAGAAATGATGGGAGGTACTCTCTATTTTTGAATTCAACAATTAATAGCAATAAGAAATGAAATTGAAGATCAAGGACTCCATTGTTTGTTAAATTGAATGAATTCATCCTATAGATGTTCCATGGGCATTTTTTTCGTAATGGACATAGTTATTAAGAAAGAAACAATTGTTAATTTCATGTTTATTGCATGAAAAATGGTCCTAGTAACATCAAAAGGAGCCTAATTCACATGAGGTGATTAGAATGTCTCATTACTTAGGACTTAAACCAGTTCACATTTGCACAAAATGCAAACCATGATGAATGACTCGTTTCGCTGTTGGATTTAAATAGATTTAGCGTTTTAATGGTGTTTATACTTGTTTGTTCAATTAACATACTAGGTTGTTTAGCTCCATGTGTTAATTTCATGATTAATGTGTCAAAAAGTATGTTTGGAATCAAAAGAGCACCCTTGTTGACCATAAATGATGGGAGGTACTCTCTATTTTTAAAATCAACAAGTAATATCAATAAGAAAAGAAATTGAAGATCAAGGACTCCATTGTTTGTTAAATTGAATGAATTCATCATATAGATGTTCCATGGGCATTTTTTTTCATAATGTACATAGTTACTAAGAAAGAAACAATAGTTAATGTCATCGTTATTGCATGAAAAATGGTCCTGGTAATAACAAAAGGAGCCTAATTCACATGAGGTGAATAGAATGTCTCATTATTTAGGAATTAAACCAATTCATATTTGCACGTAATGCAAACCATGATGAATGACTCGTTACGCTGATGGATTTAAATAGATTTAGATTTTTAATGGTGTTTATACTTGTTTGATTCAATTAATATAATAGGTTCTTTAGCTACATGTGTCAATTTCATGATTTATGTGTCAAAAAGTGTGTTTGGAATCAAAAAGAGCGTTTGGAATCAAAAGAGCAGCCTTGCTAACCAGAAATAATGGCAGGTACACTCTATTTTTGAATTCAACAATTAATATCAATAAGAAATGAAATTCATGATCAAGGACTCCATTGTTTGTTAAATTGAATGAATTCATCAAATAGATATTCCATGGGCATTTTTTTCATAATGGACATAGTTATTAAGAAAGAAACAATAGTTAATTTCGTAGTTATTGCATGAAAAATGGTCCTGGTAACAACAAAAGGAGCCTAATTCACATGAGGCAATTAGAATGTCTCATTATTTAGGAATTGAACCAGTTCCCATTTGCACGACATGCAAACCATGATGAATGACTCGTTTTGCTGATGGATTTCAATAGATTTAGATTTTAATGGTGTTTATATTTGTTTGATTCAAATAATATACTTGGTTGTTTAGCTACATATGTTAATTTCAAGATTAATGTGTCAAAAAGTGTGTTTGGAATCAAAAGAGCATTTGCAATCAATAGAGCAGCCTTGCTAACTACAGATGATGGGAGGTACACTCTATTTTTGAATTCAACAATTAATATCAATAAGAAATGAAATTGAAGATCAAGGACTCCATTGTTTGTTAAATTGAATGAATTCATCTTGTCGATGTTCCATGGGCAATTTTTTTCATAATGAATATAGTTATTAAGAAAGAAACAAAAGTTAATTTCAAGGTTATTGCTTGAAATTGTCCTAGTAACAGCAAGTGGAGCCTAATTCACATTAAGTGATTGGAATGACTCATTATTTGTGAATGAAAATAGTTAATATTTGTAAGAAATGCAAACCATGATGAATGACTCGTTTTGCTGATGGATTTCAATAGATTTGGATTTTAATGGTGTTTATACTTGTTTGTTTAATTAATATACTAGGTTGTTTAGCTACATGTGTTAATTTTATGATCAATGTGTCGAAAAGTGTGTTTGGAATCAAAAAAGGATCCTTGCTAACCAGAAATGATGGGAGGTACTCTCTGTTTTTGAATTCAACAATTAATATCAATAAAAAATGAAATTGAAGATCAAATACTCTATTGTTTGTTAAATTGAATGAATTCATGATATAGATGTTCCATGGGCATTTTCTTCATAATGAACATAGTTATTAAGAAAGCAACAAAAGTTAATTTCATGGTTATTGCATGAAAAATAATCCTGGAAACAACAAAAGGAGCCTAATTCACATTAGGTGATTAGAATGTGTCATTATTTCGGAAATAAACCTATTCACAGTTGAACGTAATTCAAATCATGATGAATGACTCGTTTCGCTATTGGATTTAAATAGATTTATAGTTTTAATGGTATTTATACTGATTTCATTCAATTAATATGCTAGGTTGTTTAGCTACATGTGTTAATTTCATGATTAATGTGTCAAAAAGTGTACTTGGACTCAATAGAGCAGCCTTGCTAACCAGAAATGATGGGAGGTACATTCTATTTTTGAATTCAACAATTAATATCAATAAGAAATGAAATTCAAGATCAAGGACTCCATTGTTTGTTAAAATGAATGAATTCAATATATAGATGTTCCATGGGCATTTTCTTCATAATGAATATAGTTATTAAGAAAGAAACAATAGTTAATTTCATGGTTATTGCATGAAAAATGGTCCTAGAAACAACAAAAGGAGCCTAATTCACATGAGATGATTAGAATGTCTCATTATTTTGGAAATAAACCAGTTCACATTTGCACGAAATGCAAACCATGATGAATGACTCCTTTGCCTAATGGATTTAAATAGATTTAGCATTTTAATGGTGCTTATACTTGTTTGTTCAATTAATATACTAAGTTGTTTAGCTACATGTGTTAATTTCATGATCAATGTGTCAAAAATGAATTTTTGGAATCAAAAGAGGAGTCTTGCTAACCAGAAATGATGGTAGGTACTCTCTATTTTTGAATTCAACAATTGATATCAATAAGAAATGAAATCGAAATTCAGGGACTCCATTATTTGTTAAATTAAATGAATTCATCGTATAGATGTTCCATGGGCATTTTTTTCCTAATGGACATAGTTATTAAGAAAGAAACAATAGTTAATTTCATGGTTATTGCATGAAAAATGGTCCTGGTAACAACAAAAGGAGCCTAATTCACATGAGGTGATTAGAATGTCTCATTATTTAGGAAATAAACCAGTTCACATTTGCACAAAATGCAAACCATGATGAATGACTCGTGTCGCTGATGGATTTAAATGGATTTAGAGTTTTAATGATATATATACTTGTTTGATTCAAATAATATCCTTAGTTGTTTAGCTACATGGGTTAATTTCAAGATCAATGTGTTAAAATGTGAGTTTGGAATCAAAAGAGGAGCCTTGCTAACCAGAAATGATGGGAGGTACTCTCTATTTTTGAATTCAACAATTAATAGCAATAAGAAATGAAATTGAAGATCAAGGACTCCATTATTTATTAAATTGTATGAATTCATCCTATTGATGTTCCATGGGCAATTTTTTTATAATGAATATAGTTATTAAGAAACAAACAAAAGTTAATTTCGAGGTTATTGTTTGAAATTGTCCTCGTAACAACAAGAGGAACCTAATTCACATGAGTTCATTAGAATGACTCATTATTTATGAATTAAAATAGTTTATATTTGTATGAAACGAAAGCCATAACGAATGACTCCTTTGGCTGATGGATTTAAATAGATTTAGGATTTTAATGGTGTTTATACTTGTTTGTTCAATTAATATACTAAGTTGTTTAGCTAGATTTGTTAATTTCATGATCAATGTGTCAAAAAGTGTGTTTGGAATCAAAGGAGGAGCCTTGCTAACCAGAAATGATTAGAGGTACTCTCTATTTTTGAATTCAACAATTAATATCAATAAGAAATGAAATTGAAGTCCAAGGACCCCATTCTTTGTTAAAATGAATGAATTCAATATATAGATGTTCCATGGGCATTTTCTTCATAATGAACATATTTATTAAGAATGAAACAAAAGTTAATTTCATGGTTATTGCTTGAAATTGTCCTAGTAACAACAAGAGGAGCCTAATTCACATGAGGTAATTAGAATGACTTATTATTTTTGAATTAAACCAGTTCACATTTGCACGTAATGCAAACCATGATGAATGACTCGTTTCGCTGATGGATTTAGATAGATTTAGAGTTTTAATGGTGTTTATACTTGTTTGATTCAATTAATATACTAGGTTGTTTAGTTACATGTGTTAATTTCATGATTAATGTGTCAAAAAGTGTGTTTGGAATCAAAAGAGTGGCCTCGCTAACCAGAAATGATGGGCGGTACTCTCTATTTTTGAATTCGACAAATAATAACAATAAGAAATGAAATTGAAGATCAAGGATTCCATTGTTTATTAAATTGAATGGATTGATCCTATCGATGTTCCATGGGCAATTTTTTTTATAATGAATATAGTTATTAAGAAAGAAACAAAAGTTAATTTGAAAGTTATTGTTTGAAATTGTCCTGGTAACAACAAGAGGAACCTAATTCAGATGAGGTGATTAGAATGACTCATTATTTATGAATTAAAATAGTTTATATTTGTACAAAATGCAAACCATGATGAATGACTCCTTTGCCTAATGGATTTAAATAGATTTAGCATTTTAATTGTGTTTATACTTGTTTGTTCAATTAATATACTAAGTTGCTTAGGTACATGTGTTAATTTCATGATCAATGTGTCAAAAATGAATTTTTGGAATCAAAAGAGGAGTCTTGCTAACCAGAAATGATAGTAGGTACTCTCTATTTTTGAATTCAACAATTGATATCAATAAGAAATGAAATCGAAGTTCAGGGACTCCATTGTTTGTTGAATTGAATGAATTCATCGTATAGATGTTCCATGAGCATTTTTTTCCTAATGGACATAGTTATTAAGAAAGAAACAATAGTTAATTTCATGGTTATTGCATGAAAAATGGTCCTGGTAACAACAAAAGGAGCCTAATTCACATGAGGTGATTAGAATGTCTCATTATTTTGGAAATAAACCAGTTCACATTTGCACGAAATGCAAACCATGATGAATGACTCGTGTCGCTAATGGATTTAAATGGATTTAGAGTTTTAATGATATATATACTTGTTTGATTCAATTAATATACTAGGTTGTTTAGCTACATGTGTTAATTTCATGATCAATGTGTCAAAAAGAGTGTTTGGAATCAAAAGAGCAACCTCGCTAACCAGAAATGATGGGAGGTACTCTCTATTTTTGAATTCAACAATTAATAGCAATAAGAAATGAAATTGAAGATCAAGGACTCCATTGTGTTTGTTAAATTGTATGAATTCATCCTATTGATGTTCCATGGGCAATTTTTTTTATAATGAATATAGTTATTAAGAAACAAACAAAAGTTAATTTCGAGGTTATTGTTTATGAAAATTGTCCTCGTAACAACAAGAGGAACCTAATTCACATGAGGTGATTAGAATGGCTCATTATTTATGAATTAAAATAGTTTATATTTGTATGAAACGAAAACCATAACAAATGACTCCTTTGGCTGATGGATTTAAATAGATTTAGGGTTTTAATGGTGTTTATACTTGTTTGTTCAATTAATATACTAAGTTGTTTAGCTGCATTTGTTAATTTCATGATCAATGTGTCAAAAAGTGTGTTTGGAATCAAAAGAGGAGCCTTGCTAACCAGAAATGATGGGATGTACTCTCTATTTTTGAATTCAACAATTAATATCAATAAGAAATGAAATTGAAGATCAAGGACTCCATTGTTTGTTAAATTAAATGAATTCATCATATAGATCTTCGATGGGCATTTTTTTCATACTGGACTTAGTTATTAAGAAAGAAACAATAGTTAATTTCATGGTTATTGCATGAAAAATGGTCCTGGTAACATCAAAAGGAGCCTAATTCACATGAGGTGATTAGAATGTCTCATTATTTAGGAATTAAACCAATTCACATTTGCACGTAATGCAAACCATGATGAATTACTTGTTTTGCTGATGGATTTAAATTGATTTGGATTTTTAATGGTGTTTAGCTACGTATGTTAATTTCAAGATTAATGTGTCAAAAAGTGTGTTTGGAATCAAAAGAGCGTTTGGAATCAATAGAGCAGCCTTGCTAACTAGAGATGATGGGAGGTGCACGCTATTTTTGAATTCAACAATTAATATCAATAAGAAATGAAATGGAAGATCAAGGATTCCATTGTTTGTTTAAATTGAATGAATTCATCTTATAGATTTTTATCATAATGAATATAGTTATTTATTAAGAAAGAAACAAAAGTTAATTTTAAGGTTATTGCTTGAAATTGTCCTAGTAACAACAAGTGGAGCCTAATTCACATTAGGTGATTGGAATGACTCATTATTTATGAATGAAAATAGTTAATATTTGTACGAAATGTAAACCATGATGAATGACTCCTTTGGCTGATGGATTTAAATAGATTTAGCATTTTAATGGTGTTTTATATACTTGTTTGATTTAATTAATATACTAGGTTGTTTAGCTACATGTGTTAATTTCAAGATCAATGTGTTAAAATGTGAGTTTGGAATCAAAAGAGGAGCCTTGCTAACCAGAAATGATGGGAGGTACTCTCTATTTTTGAATTCAACAATTAATATCAATAAAGAAATGAAATTGAAGATCAAGGACTCCATTGTTTGTTAAATTGAATGAATTCATCATATAGATGTTCCATGGGCATTTTCTTCATAATGAACATAGTTATTGAGAAAGAAACAAAAGTTAATTTCATGGTTATTGCATGAAAAATAGTCTTAGAAACAACAAAAGGAGCCTAATTCACACGAGCTTATTAGAATGTCACATTATTTAGGAATTAAACCAGTTCACATTTGCACGTAATGCAAACCATGATGAATGACTCGTTTCGCAGATGGATTTAAATAAATTTAGAGTTTTAATGGTGTTTATACTTGCTCGATTCAATTAATATACTAAGTTGTTTAGCTTCATGTGTTAATTTCATGATTAATATGTCAAAAGTGTGTGTTTGGAATCAAAAGAGCATTTGGAATCTATAGAGCAACGATGGTAACCAAAAATGATGAGTGGTACGCTCTATTTTTGAATTCAATAGTTAATATCAATAAGAAATGAAATTGAAGATCAAGGACTCCATTGTTTGTTAAATTGAACGAATTCATCATATAGATCTTCCATGGGTATTTTTTTCATAATGGACTTAGTTATTAAGAAAGAAACAATAGTTCAATTTCATTGTTATTGCATGAAAAAATAGTCCTAGAAACAACAAAAGGAGCCTAATTCACACGAGCTTATTAGAATGTCAGATTATTTAGGAATTAAACCAGTTCACATTTGCACGTAATGCAAACCATGATGAATGACTCGTTTCGCTGGTGGATTTAAATACATTTAGAGTTTTAATGGTGTTTATACTTGCTCGATTGAATTAATAAACTAAGTTGTTTAGCTTCATGTGTTAATTTCATGATTAATATGTCAAAAAGTGTGTTTGTAATCAAAAGAGCATTTGGAATCTATATAGCAACCTTGCTAACCAAAAATGATGAGTGGTACATTCTATTTTTGAATTCAACAATTAATATCAATAAGAAATGAAATTGAAGATCAAGGACTCCATTGTTTGTTAAATTGAATGAATTCATCATATAGATCTTCCATGGGCATTTTTTTCATAATGGACTTAGTTATTAAGAAAGAAACAATAGTTAATTTCATGGTTATTGCATGAAAAACGGTCCTAGTAACAACAAAAGGAGCCGAATTCACATGAGGTGATTAGAATGACTCATTATTTATTAATTAAAATAGTTTATATTCATACGAAATGAAAACCATGATTAATGACACCTTTTGCCGATGGATTAAACTAGATGTAGTGTTTTAATGGTGTTTATACTTGTTTGTTCAATTAATATACTAGGTTGTTTAGCTACATGTGTTAATTTCATGATCAATGTGTCAAAAAGTGTGTTTGTAATCAAAAGAGAGTAGCCTTGCTAACCAGAAATGATGGGAGGTACACTCTATTTTTGAATTGAAGAATTAATATGAATAAAAAATGAAATTGAAGATCAAGTACTCCATTGTTTGTTAAATTGAATGAATTCATCGTATAGATGTTCCATGGGCATTTTTTTCGTAATGGACATAGTTATTAAGAAAGAAACAATAGTTAATTTCATGGTTATTGCATGAAAAATGGTATTGGTAACATCAAAAGGATCCTAATTCACATGAGGTGATTAGAATGTCTCATTATTTAGGAATTAAACCAGTTCACATTTGCACGTAATGCAAACCATGATGAATGACTCGTTTTGCTGATGGATTTAAATAGATTTCGAGTTTTAATAGTGTTTCTACTTGTTTGATTCAAATAATATACTTGGTTGTTTAGCTACATGTGTTAATTTCAAGATCAATGTGTTAAAATGTGAGTTTGGAATCAAAAGAGGAGCCTTGCTAACCAAAAATGATGGGAGGTACTCTCTATTTTTGAATTCAACAATTAATATCAATAAGAAATGAAATTGAAGATGATGGACTCCATTGTTTGTTAAATTGAATGAATTCATCATATAGATGTTCCATGGGCATTTTCTTCATAATGAACATAGTTATTGAGAAAGAAACAAAAGTTAATTTCATGGTTATTGCATGAAAAATAGTCTTAGAAACAACAAAAAAAGGAGCCTAATTCACACGAGCTTATTAGAATGTCACATTATTTAGGAATTAAACCAGTTCACATTTGCACGTAATGCAAACCATGATGAATGACTCGTTTTGCAGATGGATTTAAATAAATTTAGAGTTTTAATGGTGTTTATACTTGCTCGATTCAATTAATATACTAAGTTGTTTAGCTTCATGTGTTAATTTCATGATTAATATGTCAAAAAGTGTGTTTGGAATCAAAAGAGCATTTGGAATCTATAGAGCAACGTTGGTAACCAAAAATGATGAGTGGTACGCTCTATTTTTGAATTCAATAGTTAATATCAATAAGAAATGAAATTGAAGATCAAGGACTCCATTGTTTGTTAAATTGAACGAATTCATCATATAGATCTTCCATGGGCATTTTTTTCATAATGGACTTAGTTATTAAGAAAGAAACAATAGTTCATTTCATTGTTATTGCATGAAAAATAGTCCTAGAAACAACAAAAGGAGCCTAATTCACACGAGCTTATTAGAATGTCACATTATTTAGGAATTAAACCAGTTCACATTTGCACGTAATGCAAACCATGATGAATGACTCGTTTCGCTGATGGATTTAAATACATTTAGAGTTTTAATGGTGTTTATACTTGCTCGATTGAATTAATATACTAAGTTGTTTAGCTTCATGTGTTAATTTCATGATTAATATGTCAAAAAGTGTGTTTGGAATCAAAAGAGCATTTGGAATCTATAGAGCAACCTTGCTAACCAAAAATGATGAGTGGTGCACTCTATTTTTGAATTCAACAATTAATATCAATAAGAAATGAAATTGAAGATCAAGGACTCCATTGTTTGTTAAATTGAATGAATTCATCATATAGATCTTCCATGGGCATTTGTTTCATAATGGACTTAGTTATTCAAAAAGAAACAATAGTTAATTTCATGGTTATTGCATGAAAAATGGTCCTAGTAACAACAAAAGGAGCCTAATTCACATGAGGTGATTAGAATGACTCATTATTTATTAATTAAAATAGTTTATATTCGTACGAAATGAAAACCATGATTAATGACACCTTTTGCCGATGGATTAAACTCGATTTAGTGTTTTAATGGTGTTTATACTTGTTTGTTCAATTAATATACTAGGTTGTTTAGCTATATGTGTTAATTTCATGATCAATGTGTCAAAAAGTGTGTTTGGAATCAAAAGAGTAGCCTTGCTAACCAGAAATGATGAGAGGTACACTCTATTTTTTAATTGAAGAATTAATATGAATAAAAAATGAAATTGAAGATCAAGGACTCCATTGTTTGTTAAATTGAATGAATTCATCGTATAGATGTTCCATGGGCATTTTTTTCGTAATGGACATAGTTATTAAGAAAGAAACAATAGTTAATTTCATGGTTATTGCATGAAAAATGGTCCTGGTAACATCAAAAGGAGCCTAATTCACATGAGGTGATCAGAATGTCTCATTATTTAGGAATTAAACCTGTTCACATTTGCACGTAATGCAAACCATGATGAATGACTCGTTTTTGCTGATGGATTTAAATAGATTTAGAGTTTTAATGGTGTTTATACTTGTTTGATTCAAATAATATACTTGGTTGTTTAGCTACATGTGTTAATTTCAAGATCAATGTGTTAAAATGTCAGTTTGGAATCAAAAGAGGAGCCTTGCTAACCAGAAATGATGGGAGGTACTCTCTATTTTTGAATTCAACAATTAATATCAATAAGAAATGAAATTGAAGATCAAGGACTCCATTGTTTGTTAAATTAAATGAATTCATCATATAGATCTTCGATGGGCATTTTTTTCATACTGGACTTAGTTATTAAGAAAGAAACAATAGTTAATTTCATGGTTATTGCATGAAAAATGGTCCTAGTAACAACAAAAGGAGCCTAATTCACATGAGGTGATTAGAATGTCTCATTATTTATGAATTAAACCAGTTCACATTTGCACGAAATGCAAACCATGATGAATGACTCGTTTCGCTGATGGATTTAAATAGATTTAGAATCTTAATGGTGTTTATACTTGTTTGATTCAAATAATATCCTTGGTTGTTTAGCTACATGGGTTAATTTCAAGATCAATGTGTTAAAATGTGAGTTTGGAATCAAAAGAGGAGCCTTGCTAACCAGAAATGATGGGAGGTACTCTCTATTTTTGAATTCAATAATTAATATCAATAAGAAATGAAATTGAAGATCAAGGACTCCATTGTTTGTTAAATTGAATGAATTCATCATATAGATGTTCCATGGGCATTTTCTTCATAATGAACATAGTTATTGAGAAAGAAACAAAAGTTAATTTCATGGTTATTGCATGAAAAATAGTCTTAGAAACAACAAAAGGAGCCTAATTCACACGAGCTTATTAGAATGTCACATTATTTAGGAATTAAACCAGTTCACATTTGCACGTAATGCAAACCATGATGAATGACTCGTTTCGCAGATGGATTTAAATAAATTTAGAGTTTTAATGGTGTTTATACTTGCTCGATTCAATTAATATACTAAGTTGTTTAGCTTCATGTGTTAATTTCATGATTAATATGTCAAAAAGTGTGTTTGGAATCAAAAGAGCATTTGGAATCTATAGAGCAACCTTGCTAACCAAAAATGATGAGTGGTACACTCTATTTTTGAATTCAACAATTAATATCAATAAGAAATGAAATTAAAGTTCAGGGACTCCATTGTTTGTTGAATTGAATGAATTCATCGTATAGATGTTCCATGAGCATTTTTTTCCTAATGGACATAGTTATTAAGAAAGAAACAATAGCTAATTTCATGGTTATTGCATGAAAAATGGTCCTGGTAACAACAAAAGGAGCCTAATTCACATGAGGTGATTAGAATGTCTCATTATTTTGGAAATAAACCAGTTCACATTTGCACGAAATGCAAACCATGATGAATGACTCGTGTCGCTAATGGATTTAAATGGATTTAGAGTTTTAATGATATATATACTTGTTTGATTCAATTAATATACTAGGTTGTTTAGCTACATGTGTTAATTTCATGATCAATGTGTCAAAAAGAGTGTTTGGAATCAAAAGAGCAACCTCGCTAACCAGAAATGATGGGAGGTACTCTCTATTTTTGAATTCAACAATTAATAGCAATAAGAAATGAAATTGAAGATCAAGGACTCCATTGTTTGTTAAATTGTATGAATTCATCCTATTGATGTTCCATGGGCAATTTTTTTTATAATGAATATAGTTATTAAGAAACAAACAAAAGTTAATTTCGAGGTTATTGTTTGAAATTGTCCTCGTAACAACAAGAGGAACCTAATTCACATGAGGTGATTAGAATGGCTCATTATTTATGAATTAAAATAGTTTATATTTGTATGAAACGAAAACCATAACAAATGACTCCTTTGGCTGATGGATTTAAATAGATTTAGGGTTTTAATGGTGTTTATACTTGTTTGTTCAATTAATATACTAAGTTGTTTAGCTGCATTTGTTAATTTCATGATCAATGTGTCAAAAAGTGTGTTTGGAATCAAAAGAGGAGCCTTGCTAACCAGAAATGATGGGATGTACTCTCTATTTTTGAATTCAACAATTAATATCAATAAGAAATGAAATTGAAGTCCAGGCACCCCATTCTTTGTTAAAATGAATGAATTCAATATATAGATGTTCCATGGGCATTTTCTTCATAATGAACATATTTATTAAGAAAGAAACAAAAGTTAATTTCATGGTTATTGCTTGAAATTGTCCTAGTAACAACAAGAGGAGCCTAATTCACATGAGGTAATTAGAATGACTCATTATTTTTGAATTAAACCAGTTCACATTTGCACGTAATGCAAACCATGATGAATGACTCGTTTTGCTGATGGATTTAGATAGATTTAGAGTTTTAATGGTGTTTATACTTGCTTGATTCAATTAATATACTAAGTTGTCTAGCTTCATGTGTTAATTTCATGATTAATATGTCAAAAAGTGTGTTTGGAATCAAAAGAGCATTTGGAATCTATAGAGCAACCTTGCTAACCAAAAATGATGAGTGGTACACTCTATTTTTGAATTCAACAATTAATATCAATAAGAAATGAAATTAAAGATCAAGGACTCCATTGTTTGTTAAATTGAATGAATTCATCATATAGATCTTCCATGGGCATTTTTTTCATAGTGGACTTAGTTATTAAGAAAGAAACAATAGCTAATTTCATGGTTATTGCATGAAAAACGGTCCTAGTAACAACAACGGGAGCCTAAGTCGCATGAGGTGATTAGAATGTCTCATTATTTAGGAATTAAACCAGTTCACATTTGCACGAAATGCAAACCATAATGAATGACTCGTTTCGCTGATGGATTTAAATAGATTTAGAGTTTTAATGGTGTTTATACTTGGTTGATTCAATTAATATACTAGGTTGTTTATCTACATGTGTTAATTTCATGATCAATGTGTCAAAAAGAGTGTTTGGAATCAAAAGAGCAGCCTCGCTAACCAGAAATGATGGGAGGTACTCTCTATTTTTGAATTCAACAATTAATATCAATAAGAAATGAAATTGAAGATCAAGGACTCCATTGTTTGTTAAATTGGATGATTTCATCCTATAGATGTTCCATGGGCAATATTTTTCATAATGAATATAGTCATTAAGAAAGAAACAAAAGTTAATTTCAAGGTTATTGCTCGAAATTGTCTTGGTAACAACAAGAGGAACCTAATTCACATGAGGTGATTAGAATGACTCATTATTTATGAATTAAAATAGTTTATATTTGTATGAAATGAAAACCAAGATGAATGACTCCTTTGGCTGATGGATTAAATTAGATTTAGCATTTTAATGGGGTTTATACTTGTTTGTTCAATTAATATACTAGGTTTTTTAGCTACGTGTGTTAATTTCAAGATCAATGTGTCAAAAAGTGTGTTTGGAATCAAAAGAGTAGCCTTGCTAACCAGAAATGATGGGAGGTACTCTCTATTTTTGAATTGAAGAATTAATATCAATAGGAAATGAAATTGAAGATCAAGGACTCCATCGTTTGTTAAATTGAAAGAATTCATCGTATAGATGTTCCATGGACATTTTTTTCGTAATGGACATAGTTATTAAGAAAGAAACAATAGTTAATTTCATGGTTATTGCAAGAAAAATGGTCCTAGTAACATCAAAAGGAGCCTAATTCACATGAGGTGATTAGAATGTCTCATTATTTAGGAATTAAACCGGTTCACATTTGCACGTAATGCAAACCATGATGAATGACTCATTTTGCTGATGGATTTAAATAGATTTAGAGTTTTAATAATGTTTATACTTGTGTGATTCAAATAATATACTTGGTTGTTTAGCTACATATGTTAATTTCAAGATTAATGTGTCAAAAAGTGTCTTTGGAATCAAAAGAGCTTTCGGAATCAATAGAGCAGCCTTGCTAACTAGAGATGATGGGAGGTAAACTCTATTTTTGAATTCAACAATTAATATCAATAAGAAATGAAAGTGAAGATCAAGGACTCCATTGTTTATTAAATTGAATGAATTCATGGTATAGATGTTCCATGGGAATTTTTTTCGTAATGGACATAATTATTAAGAAAGAAACAATAGTTAATTTCATGGTTATTGCATCAAAAATGGTCTTGGTAACATCAAAACGAGCCTAATTCACATGAGGTGATTAGAATGTCTCATTATTTAGGAATTAAACCAGTTCACATTTGCACGTAATGCCAACCATGATGAATGACTCGTTTCGCTGATGAATTTAATTAAATTTAGAGTTTTAATGGTGTTTATACTTGCTTGATTCAATTAATATTCTAAGTTGTTTAGCTTCATGTGTTAATTTCATGATTAATATGTCAAAAAGTGTGTTTGGAATCAAAAGAGCATTTGGAATCTATAGAGCAACCGTGCTAACCAAAAATGATGAGTGGTACACTCTATTTTTAAATTCAACAATTAACATCCATAAGAAAGGAAATTGAAGATCAAGGACTCCATTGTTTGTTAAATTGAATGAATTCATCATCTAGATCTTCCATGGGCATTTTTTTCATAATGGACTTAGTTATTAAGAAAGAAACAATAGTTAATTTCATGGTTATTGCATGAAAAATGGTCCTAGTAACAACAAAAAGAGCCTAATTCACATGAGGTGATTAGAATGTCTCATTATTTATTAATTAAAATAGTTTATATTTGCACGAAATGCAAACCATGATGAATGACTCGTTTCGCTGATGGATTTAAATAGATTTAGAGTTTTAATGGTGTTTATACTTGTTTGATTCAATTAATATACTAGGTTGTTTATCTACATGTGTTAATTTCATGATCAATGTGTCAAAAAGATTGTTTGGAATCAAAAGAGCAGCCTCGCTAACCAGAAATGATGGGAGGTACTCTCTATTTTTGAATTCAACAATTAATATCAATAAGAAATGAAACTGAAGATCAAGGACTCCATTGTTTGTTAAATTGGATGATTTCATTCTATAGATGTTCCATGGGCAATATTTTTCATAATGAATATAGGCATTAACAAAGAAATAAAAGTTAATTTCAAGGTTATTGCTCGAAATTGTCCTGGTAACAACAAGTGGAGCCTAATTCACATTAGGTGATTGGAATGACTCATTATTTATGAATGAAAATAGTTAATATTTGTATGAAATGCAAACCATGATGAATGACTCTTTTGGCTGATGGATTTAAATAGATTTAGCGTTTTAATGGTGTTTATACTTGTTTGATTCAATTAATATACTAGGTTGTTTAGCTACATGTGTTAATTTCAAGATCAATGTGTTAAAATGTGAGTTTGGTATCAAAAGAGGAGCCTTGCTAACCAGAAATGATGGGAGGTACTCTCTATTTTTGAATTCAACAATTAATATCAAAAAGAAATGAAATTGAAGATCAAGGACTCCATTGTTTGTTAAATTAAATGAATTCATCATATAGATCTTCGATGGGCATTTTTTTCATACTGGACTTAGTTATTAAGAAAGAAACAATAGTTAATTTCATGGTTATTGCATGAAAAATGGTCCTGGTAACATCAAAAGGAGCCTAATTCACATGAGGTGATTAGAATGTCTCATTATTTAGGAATTAAACCAATTCACATTTGCACGTAATGTAAACCATGATGAATTACTTGTTTTGCTGATGGATTTAAATTGATTTGGATTTTTAATGGTGTTTAGCTACGTATGTTAATTTCAAGATTAATGTGTCAAAAAGTGTGTTTGGAATCAAAAGAGCGTTTGGAATCAATAGAGCAGCCTTGCTAACTAGAGATGATGGGAGGTGCACGCTATTTTTGAATTCAACAATTAATATCAATAAGAAATGAAATGGAAGATCAAGGATTCCATTGTTTGTTAAATTGAATGAATTCATCTTATAGATTTTTATCATAATGAATATAGTTATTAAGAAAGAAACAAAAGTTAATTTTAAGGTTATTGCTTGAAATTGTCCTAGTAACAACAAGTGGAGCCTAATTCACATTAGGTGATTGGAATGACTCATTATTTATGAATGAAAATAGTTAATATTTGTACGAAATGTAAACCATGATGAATGACTCCTTTGGCTGATGGATTTAAATAGATTTAGCATTTTAATGGTGTTTATACTTGTTTGATTTAATTAATATACTAGGTTGTTTAGCTACATGTGTTAATTTCAAGATCAATGTGTTAAAATGTGAGTTTGGAATCAAAAGAGGAGCCTTGCTAACCAGAAATGATGGGAGGTACTCTCTATTTTTGAATTCAACAATTAATATCAATAAGAAATGAAATTGAAGATCAAGGACTCCATTGTTTGTTAAATTGAATGAATTCATCATATAGATGTTCCATGGGCATTTTCTTCATAATGAACATAGTTATTGAGAAAGAAACAAAAGTTAATTTCATGGTTATTGCATGAAAAATAGTCTTAGAAACAACAAAAGGAGCCTAATTCACACGAGCTTATTAGAATGTCACATTATTTAGGAATTAAACCAGTTCACATTTGCACGTAATGCAAACCATGATGAATGACTCGTTTCGCAGATGGATTTAAATAAATTTAGAGTTTTAATGGTGTTTATACTTGCTCGATTCAATTAATATACTAAGTTGTTTAGCTTCATGTGTTAATTTCATGATTAATATGTCAAAAAGTGTGTTTGGAATCAAAAGAGCATTTGGAATCTATAGAGCAACGATGGTAACCAAAAATGATGAGTGGTACGCTCTATTTTTGAATTCAATAGTTAATATCAATAAGAAATGAAATTGAAGATCAAGGACTCCATTGTTTGTTAAATTGAACGAATTCATCATATAGATCTTCCATGGGTATTTTTTTCATAATGGACTTAGTTATTAAGAAAGAAACAATAGTTCATTTCATTGTTATTGCATGAAAAATAGTCCTAGAAACAACAAAAGGAGCCTAATTCACACGAGCTTATTAGAATGTCAGATTATTTAGGAATTAAACCAGTTCACATTTGCACGTAATGCAAACCATGATGAATGACTCGTTTCGCTGGTGGATTTAAATACATTTAGAGTTTTAATGGTGTTTATACTTGCTCGATTGAATTAATAAACTAAGTTGTTTAGCTTCATGTGTTAATTTCATGATTAATATGTCAAAAAGTGTGTTTGTAATCAAAAGAGCATTTGGAATCTATATAGCAACCTTGCTAACCAAAAATGATGAGTGGTACATTCTATTTTTGAATTCAACAATTAATATCAATAAGAAATGAAATTGAAGATCAAGGACTCCATTGTTTGTTAAATTGAATGAATTCATCATATAGATCTTCCATGGGCATTTTTTTCATAATGGACTTAGTTATTAAGAAAGAAACAATAGTTAATTTCATGGTTATTGCATGAAAAAACGGTCCTAGTAACAACAAAAGGAGCCGAATTCACATGAGGTGATTAGAATGACTCATTATTTATTAATTAAAATAGTTTATATTCATACGAAATGAAAACCATGATTAATGACACCTTTTGCCGATGGATTAAACTAGATGTAGTGTTTTAATGGTGTTTATACTTGTTTGTTCAATTAATATACTAGGTTGTTTAGCTACATGTGTTAATTTCATGATCAATGTGTCAAAAAGTGTGTTTGTAATCAAAAGAGTAGCCTTGCTAACCAGAAATGATGGGAGGTACACTCTATTTTTGAATTGAAGAATTAATATGAATAAAAAATGAAATTGAAGATCAAGGACTCCATTGTTTGTTAAATTGAATGAATTCATCGTATAGATGTTCCATGGGCATTTTTTTCGTAATGGACATAGTTATTAAGAAAGAAACAATAGTTAATTTCATGGTTATTGCATGAAAAATGGTATTGGTAACATCAAAAGGATCCTAATTCACTTGAGGTGATTAGAATGTCTCATTATTTAGGAATTAAACCAGTTCACATTTGCACGTAATGCAAACCATGATGAATGACTCGTTTTGCTGATGGATTTAAATAGATTTCGAGTTTTAATAGTGTTTCTACTTGTTTGATTCAAATAATATACTTGGTTGTTTAGCTACATGTGTTAATTTCAAGATCAATGTGTTAAAATGTGAGTTTGGAATCAAAAGAGGAGCCTTGCTAACCAAAAATGATGGGAGGTACTCTCTATTTTTGAATTCAACAATTAATATCAATAAGAAATGAAATTGAAGATGATGGACTCCATTGTTTGTTAAATTGAATGAATTCATCATATAGATGTTCCATGGGCATTTTCTTCATAATGAACATAGTTATTGAGAAAGAAACAAAAGTTAATTTCATGGTTATTGCATGAAAAATAGTCTTAGAAACAACAAAAGGAGCCTAATTCACACGAGCTTATTAGAATGTCACATTATTTAGGAATTAAACCAGTTCACATTTGCACGTAATGCAAACCATGATGAATGACTCGTTTCGCAGATGGATTTAAATAAATTTAGAGTTTTAATGGTGTTTATACTTGCTCGATTCAATTAATATACTAAGTTGTTTAGCTTCATGTGTTAATTTCATGATTAATATGTCAAAAAGTGTGTTTGGAATCAAAAGAGCATTTGGAATCTATAGAGCAACGTTGGTAACCAAAAATGATGAGTGGTACGCTCTATTTTTGAATTCAATAGTTAATATCAATAAGAAATGAAATTGAAGATCAAGGACTCCATTGTTTGTTAAATTGAACGAATTCATCATATAGATCTTCCATGGGCATTTTTTTCATAATGGACTTAGTTATTAAGAAAGAAACAATAGTTCATTTCATTGTTATTGCATGAAAAATAGTCCTAGAAACAACAAAAGGAGCCTAATTCACACGAGCTTATTAGAATGTCACATTATTTAGGAATTAAACCAGTTCACATTTGCACGTAATGCAAACCATGATGAATGACTCGTTTCGCTGATGGATTTAAATACATTTAGAGTTTTAATGGTGTTTATACTTGCTCGATTGAATTAATATACTAAGTTGTTTAGCTTCATGTGTTAATTTCATGATTAATATGTCAAAAAGTGTGTTTGGAATCAAAAGAGCATTTGGAATCTATAGAGCAACCTTGCTAACCAAAAATGATGAGTGGTGCACTCTATTTTTGAATTCAACAATTAATATCAATAAGAAATGAAATTGAAGATCAAGGACTCCATTGTTTGTTAAATTGAATGAATTCATCATATAGATCTTCCATGGGCATTTGTTTCATAATGGACTTAGTTATTCAAAAAGAAACAATAGTTAATTTCATGGTTATTGCATGAAAAATGGTCCTAGTAACAACAAAAGGAGCCTAATTCACATGAGGTGATTAGAATGACTCATTATTTATTAATTAAAATAGTTTATATTCGTACGAAATGAAAACCATGATTAATGACACCTTTTGCCGATGGATTAAACTCGATTTAGTGTTTTAATGGTGTTTATACTTGTTTGTTCAATTAATATACTAGGTTGTTTAGCTATATGTGTTAATTTCATGATCAATGTGTCAAAAAGTGTGTTTGGAATCAAAAGAGTAGCCTTGCTAACCAGAAATGATGAGAGGTACACTCTATTTTTTAATTGAAGAATTAATATGAATAAAAAATGAAATTGAAGATCAAGGACTCCATTGTTTGTTAAATTGAATGAATTCATCGTATAGATGTTCCATGGGCATTTTTTTCGTAATGGACATAGTTATTAAGAAAGAAACAATAGTTAATTTCATGGTTATTGCATGAAAAATGGTCCTGGTAACATCAAAAGGAGCCTAATTCACATGAGGTGATCAGAATGTCTCATTATTTAGGAATTAAACCTGTTCACATTTGCACGTAATGCAAACCATGATGAATGACTCGTTTTGCTGATGGATTTAAATAGATTTAGAGTTTTAATGGTGTTTATACTTGTTTGATTCAAATAATATACTTGGTTGTTTAGCTACATGTGTTAATTTCAAGATCAATGTGTTAAAATGTCAGTTTGGAATCAAAAGAGGAGCCTTGCTAACCAGAAATGATGGGAGGTACTCTCTATTTTTGAATTCAACAATTAATATCAATAAGAAATGAAATTGAAGATCAAGGACTCCATTGTTTGTTAAATTAAATGAATTCATCATATAGATCTTCGATGGGCATTTTTTTCATACTGGACTTAGTTATTAAGAAAGAAACAATAGTTAATTTCATGGTTATTGCATGAAAAATGGTCCTAGTAACAACAAAAGGAGCCTAATTCACATGAGGTGATTAGAATGTCTCATTATTTATGAATTAAACCAGTTCACATTTGCACGAAATGCAAACCATGATGAATGACTCGTTTCGCTGATGGATTTAAATAGATTTAGAATCTTAATGGTGTTTATACTTGTTTGATTCAAATAATATCCTTGGTTGTTTAGCTACATGGGTTAATTTCAAGATCAATGTGTTAAAATGTGAGTTTGGAATCAAAAGAGGAGCCTTGCTAACCAGAAATGATGGGAGGTACTCTCTATTTTTGAATTCAACAATTAATATCAATAAGAAATGAAATTGAAGAAGATCAAGGACTCCATTGTTTGTTAAATTGAATGAATTCATCATATAGATGTTCCATGGGCATTTTCTTCATAATGAACATAGTTATTGAGAAAGAAACAAAAGTTAATTTCATGGTTATTGCATGAAAAATAGTCTTAGAAACAACAAAAGGAGCCTAATTCACACGAGCTTATTAGAATGTCACATTATTTAGGAATTAAACCAGTTCACATTTGCACGTAATGCAAACCATGATGAATGACTCGTTTCGCAGATGGATTTAAATAAATTTAGAGTTTTAATGGTGTTTATACTTGCTCGATTCAATTAATATACTAAGTTGTTTAGCTTCATGTGTTAATTTCATGATTAATATGTCAAAAAGTGTGTTTGGAATCAAAAGAGCATTTGGAATCTATAGAGCAACCTTGCTAACCAAAAATGATGAGTGGTACACTCTATTTTTGAATTCAACAATTAATATCAATAAGAAATGAAATTAAAGTTCAGGGACTCCATTGTTTGTTGAATTGAATGAATTCATCGTATAGATGTTCCATGAGCATTTTTTTCCTAATGGACATAGTTATTAAGAAAGAAACAATAGCTAATTTCATGGTTATTGCATGAAAAATGGTCCTGGTAACAACAAAAGGAGCCTAATTCACATGAGGTGATTAGAATGTCTCATTATTTTGGAAATAAACCAGTTCACATTTGCACGAAATGCAAACCATGATGAATGACTCGTGTCGCTAATGGATTTAAATGGATTTAGAGTTTTAATGATATATATACTTGTTTGATTCAATTAATATACTAGGTTGTTTAGCTACATGTGTTAATTTCATGATCAATGTGTCAAAAAGAGTGTTTGGAATCAAAAGAGCAACCTCGCTAACCAGAAATGATGGGAGGTACTCTCTATTTTTGAATTCAACAATTAATAGCAATAAGAAATGAAATTGAAGATCAAGGACTCCATTGTTTGTTAAATTGTATGAATTCATCCTATTGATGTTCCATGGGCAATTTTTTTTATAATGAATATAGTTATTAAGAAACAAACAAAAGTTAATTTCGAGGTTATTGTTTGAAATTGTCCTCGTAACAACAAGAGGAACCTAATTCACATGAGGTGATTAGAATGGCTCATTATTTATGAATTAAAATAGTTTATATTTGTATGAAACGAAAACCATAACAAATGACTCCTTTGGCTGATGGATTTAAATAGATTTAGGGTTTTAATGGTGTTTATACTTGTTTGTTCAATTAATATACTAAGTTGTTTAGCTGCATTTGTTAATTTCATGATCAATGTGTCAAAAAGTGTGTTTGGAATCAAAAGAGGAGCCTTGCTAACCAGAAATGATGGGATGTACTCTCTCTATTTTTGAATTCAACAATTAATATCAATAAGAAATGAAATTGAAGTCCAGGCACCCCATTCTTTGTTAAAATGAATGAATTCAATATATAGATGTTCCATGGGCATTTTCTTCATAATGAACATATTTATTAAGAAAGAAACAAAAGTTAATTTCATGGTTATTGCTTGAAATTGTCCTAGTAACAACAAGAGGAGCCTAATTCACATGAGGTAATTAGAATGACTCATTATTTTTGAATTAAACCAGTTCACATTTGCACGTAATGCAAACCATGATGAATGACTCGTTTTGCTGATGGATTTAGATAGATTTAGAGTTTTAATGGTGTTTATACTTGCTTGATTCAATTAATATACTAAGTTGTCTAGCTTCATGTGTTAATTTCATGATTAATATGTCAAAAAGTGTGTTTGGAATCAAAAGAGCATTTGGAATCTATAGAGCAACCTTGCTAACCAAAAATGATGAGTGGTACACTCTATTTTTGAATTCAACAATTAATATCAATAAGAAATGAAATTAAAGATCAAGGACTCCATTGTTTGTTAAATTGAATGAATTCATCATATAGATCTTCCATGGGCATTTTTTTCATAGTGGACTTAGTTATTAAGAAAGAAACAATAGCTAATTTCATGGTTATTGCATGAAAAACGGTCCTAGTAAACAACAACGGGAGCCTAAGTCGCATGAGGTGATTAGAATGTCTCATTATTTAGGAATTAAACCAGTTCACATTTGCACGAAATGCAAACCATAATGAATGACTCGTTTCGCTGATGGATTTAAATAGATTTAGAGTTTTAATGGTGTTTATACTTGGTTGATTCAATTAATATACTAGGTTGTTTATCTACATGTGTTAATTTCATGATCAATGTGTCAAAAAGAGTGTTTGGAATCAAAAAGAGCAGCCTCGCTAACCAGAAATGATGGGAGGTACTCTCTATTTTTGAATTCAACAATTAATATCAATAAGAAATGAAATTGAAGATCAAGGACTCCATTGTTTGTTAAATTGGATGATTTCATCCTATAGATGTTCCATGGGCAATATTTTTCATAATGAATATAGTCATTAAGAAAGAAACAAAAGTTAATTTCAAGGTTATTGCTCGAAATTGTCTTGGTAACAACAAGAGGAACCTAATTCACATGAGGTGATTAGAATGACTCATTATTTATGAATTAAAATAGTTTATATTTGTATGAAATGAAAACCAAGATGAATGACTCCTTTGGCTGATGGATTAAATTAGATTTAGCATTTTAATGGGGTTTATACTTGTTTGTTCAATTAATATACTAGGTTTTTTAGCTACGTGTGTTAATTTCAAGATCAATGTGTCAAAAAGTGTGTTTGGAATCAAAAGAGTAGCCTTGCTAACCAGAAATGATGGGAGGTACTCTCTATTTTTGAATTGAAGAATTAATATCAATAGGAAATGAAATTGAAGATCAAGGACTCCATCGTTTGTTAAATTGAAAGAATTCATCGTATAGATGTTCCATGGACATTTTTTTCGTAATGGACATAGTTATTAAGAAAGAAACAATAGTTAATTTCATGGTTATTGCAAGAAAAATGGTCCTAGTAACATCAAAAAGGAGCCTAATTCACATGAGGTGATTAGAATGTGTCTCATTATTTAGGAATTAAACCGGTTCACATTTGCACGTAATGCAAACCATGATGAATGACTCATTTTGCTGATGGATTTAAATAGATTTAGAGTTTTAATAATGTTTATACTTGTGTGATTCAAATAATATACTTGGTTGTTTAACTACATATGTTAATTTCAAGATTAATGTGTCAAAAGTGTCTTTGGAATCAAAAGAGCTTTCGGAATCAATAGAGCAGCCTTGCTAACTAGAGATGATGGGAGGTAAACTCTATTTTTGAATTCAACAATTAATATCAATAAGAAATGAAAGTGAAGATCAAGGACTCCATTGTTTATTAAATTGAATGAATTCATGGTATAGATGTTCCATGGGAATTTTTTTCGTAATGGACATAATTATTAAGAAAGAAACAATAGTTAATTTCATGGTTATTGCATCAAAAATGGTCTTGGTAACATCAAAACGAGCCTAATTCACATGAGGTGATTAGAATGTCTCATTATTTAGGAATTAAACCAGTTCACATTTGCACGTAATGCCAACCATGATGAATGACTCGTTTCGCTGATGAATTTAATTAAATTTAGAGTTTTAATGTGTTTATACTTGCTTGATTCAATTAATATTCTAAGTTGTTTAGCTTCATGTGTTAATTTCATGATTAATATGTCAAAAAGTGTGTTTGGAATCAAAAGAGCATTTGGAATCTATAGAGCAACCGTGCTAACCAAAAATGATGAGTGGTACACTCTATTTTTAAATTCAACAATTAACATCCATAAGAAAGGAAATTCAAGATCAAGGACTCCATTGTTTGTTAAATTGAATGAATTCATCATCTAGATCTTCCATGGGCATTTTTTTCATAATGGACTTAGTTATTAAGAAAGAAACAATAGTTAATTTCATGGTTATTGCATGAAAAACGGTCCTAGTAACAACAAAAAGAGCCTAATTCACATGAGGTGATTAGAATGTCTCATTATTTATTAATTAAAATAGTTTATATTTGCACGAAATGCAATCCATGATGAATGACTCGTTTCGCTGATGGATTTAAATAGATTTAGAGTTTTAATGGTGTTTATACTTGTTTGATTCAATTAATATACTAGGTTGTTTATCTACATGTGTTAATTTCATGATCAATGTGTCAAAAAGATTGTTTGGAATCAAAAGAGCAGCCTCGCTAACCAGAAATGATGGGAGGTACTCTCTATTTTTGAATTCAACAATTAATATCAATAAGAAATGAAACTGAAGATCAAGGACTCCATTGTTTGTTAAATTGGATGATTTCATTCTATAGATGTTCCATGGGCAATATTTTTCATAATGAATATAGGCATTAACAAAGAAACAAAAGTTAATTTCAAGGTTATTGCTCGAAATTGTCCTGGTAACAACAAGTGGAGCCTAATTCACATTAGGTGATTGGAATGACTCATTATTTATGAATGAAAATAGTTAATATTTGTATGAAATGCAAACCATGATGAATGACTCTTTTGGCTGATGGATTTAAATAGATTTAGCGTTTTAATGGTGTTTTATACTTGTTTGATTCAATTAATATACTAGGTTGTTTAGCTACATGTGTTAATTTCAAGATCAATGTGTTAAAATGTGAGTTTGGTATCAAAAGAGGAGCCTTGCTAACCAGAAATGATGGGAGGTACTCTCTATTTTTGAATTCAACAATTAATATCAAAAAGAAATGAAATTGAAGATCAAGGACTCCATTGTTTGTTAAATTAAATGAATTCATCATATAGATCTTCGATGGGCATTTTTTTTCATACTGGACTTAGTTATTAAGAAAGAAACAATAGTTAATTTCATGGTTATTGCATGAAAAATGGTCCTGGTAACATCAAAAGGAGCCTAATTCACATGAGGTGATTAGAATGTCTCATTATTTAGGAATTAAACCAATTCACATTTGCACGTAATGCAAACCATGATGAATTACTTGTTTTGCTGATGGATTTAAATTGATTTGGATTTTTAATGGTGTTTAGCTACGTATGTTAATTTCAAGATTAATGTGTCAAAAAGTGTGTTTGGAATCAAAAGAGCGTTTGGAATCAATAGAGCAGCCTTGCTAACTAGAGATGATGGGAGGTGCACGCTATTTTTGAATTCAACAATTAATATCAATAAGAAATGAAATGGAAGATCAAGGATTCCATTGTTTGTTAAATTGAATGAATTCATCTTATAGATTTTTATCATAATGAATATAGTTATTAAGAAAGAAACAAAAGTTAATTTTAAGGTTATTGCTTGAAATTGTCCTAGTAACAACAAGTGGAGCCTAATTCACATTAGGTGATTGGAATGACTCATTATTTATGAATGAAAATAGTTAATATTTGTACGAAATGTAAACCATGATGAATGACTCCTTTGGCTGATGGATTTAAATAGATTTAGCATTTTAATGGTGTTTATACTTGTTTGATTTAATTAATATACTAGGTTGTTTAGCTACATGTGTTAATTTCAAGATCAATGTGTTAAAATGTGAGTTTGGAATCAAAAGAGGAGCCTTGCTAACCAGAAATGATGGGAGGTACTCTCTATTTTTGAATTCAACAATTAATATCAATAAGAAATGAAATTGAAGATCAAGGACTCCATTGTTTGTTAAATTGAATGAATTCATCATATAGATGTTCCATGGGCATTTTCTTCATAATGAACATAGTTATGAGAAAGAAAGAAACAAAAGTTAATTTCATGGTTATTGCATGAAAAATAGTCTTAGAAACAACAACAAAAAGGAGCCTAATTTCACACGAGCTTATTAGAATGTCACATTATTTAGGAATTAAACCAGTTCACATTTGCACGTAATGCAAACCATGATGAATGACTCGTTTCGCAGATGGATTTTAAATAAATTTAGAGAGTTTTAATGGTGTTTATACTTGCTCGATTCAATTAATATACTAAGTTGTTTAGCTTCATGTGTTTAATTTCATGATTAATATGTCAAAAAGTGTGTTTGGAATCAAAAGAGCATTTGGAATCTATAGAGCAACGATGGTAACCAAAAATGATGAGTGGTACGCTCTATTTTTGAATTCAATAGTTAATATCAATAAGAAATGAAATTGAAGATCAAGGACTCCATTGTTTGTTAAATTGAACGAATTCATCATATAGATCTTCCATGGGCATTTTTTTCATAATGGACTTAGTTATTAAGAAAGAAACAATAGTTCATTTCATTGTTATTGCATGAAAAATAGTCCTAGAAACAACAAAAGGAGCCTAATTCACACGAGCTTATTAGAATGTCAGATTATTTAGGAATTAAACCAGTTCACATTTGCACGTAATGCAAACCATGATGAATGACTCGTTTCGCTGGTGGATTTAAATACATTTAGAGTTTTAATGGTGTTTATACTTGCTCGATTGAATTAATAAACTAAGTTGTTTAGCTTCATGTGTTAATTTCATGATTAATATGTCAAAAAGTGTGTTTGTAATCAAAAGAGCATTTGGAATCTATATAGCAACCTTGCTAACCAAAAATGATGAGTGGTACATTCTATTTTTGAATTCAACAATTAATATCAATAAGAAATGAAATTGAAGATCAAGGACTCCATTGTTTGTTAAATTGAATGAATTCATCATATAGATCTTCCATGGGCATTTTTTTCATAATGGACTTAGTTATTAAGAAAGAAACAATAGTTAATTTCATGGTTATTGCATGAAAAACGGTCCTAGTAACAACAAAAGGAGCCGAATTCACATGAGGTGATTAGAATGACTCATTATTTATTAATTAAAATAGTTTATATTCATACGAAATGAAAACCATGATTAATGACACCTTTTGCCGATGGATTAAACTAGATGTAGTGTTTTAATGGTGTTTATACTTGTTTGTTCAATTAATATACTAGGTTGTTTAGCTACATGTGTTAATTTCATGATCAATGTGTCAAAAAGTGTGTTTGTAATCAAAAGAGTAGCCTTGCTAACCAGAAATGATGGGAGGTACACTCTATTTTTGAATTGAAGAATTAATATGAATAAAAAATGAAATTGAAGATCAAGGACTCCATTGTTTGTTAAATTGAATGAATTCATCGTATAGATGTTCCATGGGCATTTTTTTCGTAATGGACATAGTTATTAAGAAAGAAACAATAGTTAATTTCATGGTTATTGCATGAAAAATGGTATTGGTAACATCAAAAGGATCCTAATTCACATGAGGTGATTAGAATGTCTCATTATTTAGGAATTAAACCAGTTCACATTTGCACGTAATGCAAACCATGATGAATGACTCGTTTTGCTGATGGATTTAAATAGATTTCGAGTTTTAATAGTGTTTCTACTTGTTTGATTCAAATAATATACTTGGTTGTTTAGCTACATGTGTTAATTTCAAGATCAATGTGTTAAAATGTGAGTTTGGAATCAAAAGAGGAGCCTTGCTAACCAAAAATGATGGGAGGTACTCTCTATTTTTGAATTCAACAATTAATATCAATAAGAAATGAAATTGAAGATGATGGACTCCATTGTTTGTTAAATTGAATGAATTCATCATATAGATGTTCCATGGGCATTTTCTTCATAATGAACATAGTTATTGAGAAAGAAACAAAAGTTAATTTCATGGTTATTGCATGAAAAATAGTCTTAGAAACAACAAAAGGAGCCTAATTCACACGAGCTTATTAGAATGTCACATTATTTAGGAATTAAACCAGTTCACATTTGCACGTAATGCAAACCATGATGAATGACTCGTTTCGCAGATGGATTTAAATAAATTTAGAGTTTTAATGGTGTTTATACTTGCTCGATTCAATTAATATACTAAGTTGTTTAGCTTCATGTGTGTTAATTTCATGATTAATATGTCAAAAAGTGTGTTTGGAATCAAAAGAGCATTTGGAATCTATAGAGCAACGTTGGTAACCAAAAATGATGAGTGGTACGCTCTATTTTTGAATTCAATAGTTAATATCAATAAGAAATGAAATTGAAGATCAAGGACTCCATTGTTTGTTAAATTGAACGAATTCATCATATAGATCTTCCATGGGCATTTTTTTCATAATGGACTTAGTTATTAAGAAAGAAACAATAGTTCATTTCATTGTTATTGCATGAAAAATAGTCCTAGAAACAACAAAAGGAGCCTAATTCACACGAGCTTATTAGAATGTCACATTATTTAGGAATTAAACCAGTTCACATTTGCACGTAATGCAAACCATGATGAATGACTCGTTTCGCTGATGGATTTAAATACATTTAGAGTTTTAATGGTGTTTATACTTGCTCGATTGAATTAATATACTAAGTTGTTTAGCTTCATGTGTTAATTTCATGATTAATATGTCAAAAAGTGTGTTTGGAATCAAAAGAGCATTTGGAATCTATAGAGCAACCTTGCTAACCAAAAATGATGAGTGGTACACTCTATTTTTGAATTCAACAATTAATATCAATAAGAAAATGAAATTGAAGATCAAGGACTCCATTGTTTGTTAAATTGAATGAATTTCATCATATAGATCTTCCATGGGCATTTTTTTTCATAATGGACTTAGTTATTAAAAAAGAAACAATAGTTAATTTCATGGTTATTGCATGAAAAATGGTCCTAGTAACAACAAAAGGAGCCTAATTCACATGAGGTGATTAGAATGACTCATTATTTATTAATTAAAATAGTTTTATATTCGTACGAAATGAAAACCATGATTAATGACACCCTTTTGCCGATGGATTAAACTAGATTTAGTGTTTTTAATGGTGTTTATACTTGTTTGTTCAATTAATATACTAGGTTGTTTAGCTATATGTGTTAATTTCATGATCAATGTGTCAAAAAGTGTGTTTGGAATCAAAAGAGTAGCCTTGCTAACCAGAAATGATGAGAGGTACACTCTATATTTTTGAATTGAAGAATTAATATGAATAAAAAATGAAATTGAAGATCAAGGACTCCATTGTTTGTTAAATTGAATGAATTCATCGTATAGATGTTCCATGGGCATTTTTTTCGTAATGGACATAGTTATTAAGAAAGAAACAATAGTTAATTTCATGGTTATTGCATGAAAAATGGTCCTGGTAACATCAAAAGGAGCCTAATTCACATGAGGTGATTAGAATGTCTCATTATTTAGGAATTAAACCTGTTCACATTTGCACGTAATGCAAACCATGATGAATGACTCGTTTTGCTGATGGATTTAAATAGATTTAGAGTTTTAATGGTGTTTATACTTGTTTGATTCAAATAATATACTTGGTTGTTTAGCTACATGTGTTAATTTCAAGATCAATGTGTTAAAATGTGAGTTTGGAATCAAAAGAGGAGCCTTGCTAACCAGAAATGATGGGAGGTACTCTCTATTTTTGAATTCAACAATTAATATCAATAAGAAATGAAATTGAAGATCAAGGACTCCATTGTTTGTTAAATTAAAATGAATTCATCATATAGATCTTCCATGGGCATTTTTTTTCATAACTGGACTTAGTTATTAAGAAAGAAACAATAGTTAATTTCATGGTTATTGCATGAAAAATGGTCTCCTAGTAACAACAAAAGGAGCCTAATTCACATGAGGTGATTAGAATGTCTCATTATTTTATGAATTAAACCAGTTCACACATTTGCACGAAATGCAAACCATGATGAATGACTCGTTTCGCTGATGGATTTAAATAGATTTAGAAGTTTTAATGGTGTTTATACTTGTTTGATTCAAATAATATCCTTGGTTGTTTAGCTACATGTGTTAATTTCAAGATCATCAATGTGTTAAAAATGTGAGTTTGGAATCAAAAGAGGAGCCTTGCTAACCAGAAATGATGGGAGGTACTCTCTATTTTTTGAATTCAACAAATTAATATCAATAAGAAATGAAATTGAAGATCAAGGACTCCATTGTTTTGTTAAATTGAATGAATTCATCATATAGATGTTCCATGGGCATTTTTTTTCATAATGGAAATAGTTATTGAGAAAGAAAAACAATAGTTAATTTCATGGTTATTGCATGAAAAAATAGTCCTAGAAACAACAAAAGGAGCCTAATTCACATGAGCTTATTAGAATGTCTCATTATTTAGGAATTAAACCAGTTCACATTTGCACGTAATGCAAACCATGATGAATGACTCGTTTCGCTGATGGATTTAAATAGATTTAGAGTTTTAATGGTGTTTTATACTTGCTTGATTCAATTAATATACTAAGTTGTTTAGCTTCATGTGTTAATTTCATGATTAATGTGTCAAAAAGTGTGTTTGGAATCAAAAGAGCATTTGGAAATCTATAGAGCAACCTTGCTAACCAAAAATGATGAGTGGTACACTCTATTTTTGAATTCAACAATTAATATCAATAAGAAAATGAAATTGAAGATCAAGGACTCCATTGTTTGTTGAATTGAATGAATTCATCGTATAGATGTTTCCATGGGCATTTTTTTTCATAATGGACATAGTTATTAAGAAAGAAACAATAGTTAATTTCATGGTTATTGCATGAAAAAATGGTCCTAGGTAACAACAAAAGGAGCCTAATTCACATGAGGTGATTAGAATGTCTCATTATTTAGGAAATTAAACCAGTTCACATTTGCACGAAATGCAAACCATGATGAATGACTCGTTTCGCTAATGGATTTAAATGGATTTAGAGTTTTAATGGTGTTTTATATACTTGTTTGATTCAATTAATATACTAGGTTGTTTAGCTACATGTGTTAATTTCATGATCAATGTGTCAAAAAGTGTGTTTGGAATCAAAAAGAGCAACCTCGCTAACCAGAAATGATGGGGAGGTACTCTCTATTTTTGAATTCAACAATTAATAGCAATAAGAAATGAAATTGAAGATCAAGGACTCCATTGTTTGTTAAATTGTATGAATTCATCCTATAGATGTTCCATGGGCAATTTTTTTTATAATGAATATAGTTATTAAGAAACAAACAAAAGTTAATTTCGAGGTTATTGTTTGAAATTGTCCTCGTAACAACAAGAGGAACCTAATTCACATGAGGTGATTAGAATGACTCATTATTTATGAATTAAAATAGTTTATATTTGTACGAAATGAAAACCATGATGAATGACTCCTTTGGCTGATGGATTTAAATAGATTTAGGGTTTTAATGGTGTTTATACTTGTTTGATTTCAATTAATATACTAAGTTGTTTAGCTGCATGTGTTAATTTCATGATTCAATGTGTCAAAAAGTGTGTGTTTTGGAATCAAAAGAGGAGCCTTGCTAACCAGAAATGATGGGATGGTACTCTCTATTTTTGTACTCTCTATTTTTGAATTCAAATTAATATCAATAAGAAATGAAATTGAGAGTCCAGGCACCCCATTCTTTGTTAAAATGAATGAATTCAATATATAGATGTTCCATGGGCATTTTTTTTCATAATGGACATAGTTATTAAGAAAGAAACAATAGTTAATTTCATGGTTATTGCTGAAAAAATTGTCCCTAGTAAAACAACAAGAGGAGCCTAATTCACATGAGGTTATTAGAATGACTCATTATTTTTGAATTAAAACCAGTTCACATTTGCACGTAATGCAAACCATGATGAATGACTCGTTTTGCTGATGGATTTAGATAGATTTAGAGTTTTAATGGTGTTTTATACTTGCTTGATTCAATTAAATATACTAAGTTGTCTAGCTTCATGTGTTAATTTCATGATTAATATGTCAAAAAGGTGTGTTTGGAATCAAAAGAGCATTTGGAATCTATAGAGCAACCTTGCTAACCAAAAATGATGAGTGGTACACTCTATTTTTGAATTCAACAATTAATATCAATAAGAAATGAAATTAAAGATCAAGGACTCCATTGTTTGTTAAATTGAATGAATTCATCATATAGATCTTCCATGGGCATTTTTTTCATAATGGACTTAGTTATTAAGAAAGAAACAATAGTTAATTTCATGGTTATTGCATGAAAAACGGTCCTAGTAACAACAAAAGGAGCCGAATTCACATGAGGTGATTAGAATGACTCATTATTTATTAATTAAAATAGTGTTTATATTCATACGAAATGAAAAACCATGATTAATGACAACTTTTTGCCGATGGATTTAAACTAGATGTAGTGTTTTAATGGTGTTTATACTTGTTTGTTCAATTAATATACTAGGTTGTTTAGCTACATGTGTTAATTTCATGATCAATGTGTCAAAAAGTGTGTTTGTAATCAAAAGAGTAGCCTTGCTAACCAGAAATGATGGGAGGTACACTCTATTTTTGAATTCAAAGAATTAATATGAATAAAAAATGAAATTGAAGATCAAGGACTCCATTGTTTGTTAAATTGAATGAATTCATCGTATAGATGTTTCCATGGGCATTTTTTTCGTAATGGACATAGTTATTAAGAAAGAAACAATAGTTAATTTCATGGTTATTGCATGAAAAAATGGTCCTATTGGTAACATCAAAAGGATCCTAATTCACATGAGGTGATTAGAATGTCTCATTATTTAGGAATTAAAACCAGTTCACATTTGCACGTAATGCAAACCATGATGAATGACTCGTTTTTGCTGATGGATTTAAATAGATTTCGAGTTTTAATAGTGTTTCTACTTGTTTGATTCAAATAATATACTTGGTTGTTTAGCTACATGTGTTAATTTCAAGATCAATGTGTTAAAAATGTGAGTTTGGAATCAAAAGAGGAGCCTTGCTAACCAGAAATGATGGGAGGTACTCTCTATTTTTGAATTCAATAATTAATATCAATAAGAAATGAAATTGAAGATCAAGGACTCAATTGTTTGTTTGTTAAATTGAATGAATTCATCATATAGATGTTCCATGGGCATTTTCTTCATAATGAACATAGTTATTTGAGAAAGAAACAAAAGTTAATTTCATGGTTATTGCATGAAAAATAGTCTTAGAAACAACAAAAGGAGCCTAATTCACACGAGCTTATTAGAATGTCACATTATTTAGGAATTAAACCAGTTCACATTTGCACGTAATGCAAACCATGATGAATGACTCGTTTCGCAGATGGGATTTAAATAAATTTAGAGTTTTAATGGTGTTTTATACTTGCTCGATTCAATTAATATACTAAGTTGTTTAGCTTCATGTGTTAATTTCATGATTAATATGTCAAAAAGTGTGTTTGGAATCAAAAGAGCATTTGGAATCTATAGAGCAAACCTTGCTAACCAAAAAATGATGAGTGGTACACTCTATTTTTGAATTCAACAATTAATATCAATAAGAAATGAAATTAAAGTTCAGGGACTCCATTGTTTGTTGAATTGAATGAAATTCATCGTATAGATGTTCCATGAGCATTTTTTTTCCTAATGGACATAGTTATTAAGAAAGAAACAATAGCTTAATTTTCATGGTTATTGCATGAAAAATGGTCCGCTGGTAACAACAAAAGGAGCCTAATTCACATGAGGTGATTAGAATGTCTCATTATATTTTGGAAATAAACCAGTTCACATTTGCACGAAATGCAAACCATGATGAATGACTCTCGTGTCGCTAATGGATTTTAAATGGATTTAGAGTTTTTAATGATATATATACTTGTTTGATTCAATTAATATACTAGGTTGTTTAGCTACATGTGTTAATTTCATGATCAATGTGTCAAAAAGAGTGGTTTGGAATCAAAAGAGCAACCTCGCTAACCAGAAGAAATGATGGGAGGTACTCTCTATTTTTGAATTCAACAATTAATAGCAATAAGAAATGAAATTGAAGATCAAGGACTCCATTGTTTGTTAAATTGTATGAATTCATCCTATTGATGTTTCCATGGGCAATTTTTTTTTATAATGAATATAGTTATTAAGAAACAAAACAAAAGTTTAATTTCGAGGTTATTGTTTGAAATTGTCCTCGTAACAACAAGAGGAACCTAATTCACATGAGGTGATTAGAATGGCTCATTATTTATGAATTAAAATAGTTTATATTTGTATGAAACGAAAAACCATAACAAATGACTCCTTTGGCTGATGGATTTAAATAGATTTAGGGTTTTAATGGTGTGTTTATACTTGTTTGTTCAATTAATATACTAAGTTGTTTAGCTGCATTTGTTAATTTCATGATCAATGTGTCAAAAAGTGTGTTTGGAATCAAAAAGAGGAGCCTTGCTAACCAGAAATGATGGGATGTACTCTCTATTTTTGAATTCAACAATTAATATCAATAAGAAATGAAATTGAAGTCCAGGCACCCCATTCTTTGTTAAAATGAATGAATTCAATATATAGATGTTCCATGGGCATTTTCTTCATAATGAACATATTTATTAAGAAAGAAACAAAAGTTAATTTCATGGTTATTGCTTGAAAAATTGTCCTAGTAACAACAAGAGGAGCCTAATTCACATGAGGTAATTAGAATGACTCATTATTTTTGAATTAAACCAGTTCACATTTGCACGTAATGCAAACCATGATGAATGAATGACTCGTTTTGCTGATGGATTTAGATAGATTTAGAGTTTTAATGGTGTTTATACTTGCTTGATTCAATTAATATACTAAGTTGTTTAGCTTCATGTGTTAATTTCATGATTAATATGTCAAAAAGTGTGTTTGGAATCAAAAGAGCATTTGGAATCTATAGAGCAACCTTGCTAACCAAAAATGATGAGTGGTACACTCTATTTTTGAATTCAACAATTAATATCAATAAGAAATGAAATTAAAGATCAAGGACTCCATTGTTTGTTAAATTGAATGAATTCATCATATAGATCTTTCCATGGGCATTTTTTTTTCATAATGGACTTAGTTATTAAGAAAGAAACAATAGTTAATTTCATGGTTATTGCATGAAAAAACGGTCCTAGTAACAACAAAAGGAGCCGAATTCACATGAGGTGATTAGAATGACTCATTATTTATTAATTAAAATAGTTTATATTCATACGAAATGAAAACCATGATTAATGACAACTTTTGCCGATGGATTAAACTAGATGTAGTGTTTTAATGGTGTTTATACTTGTTTGTTCAATTAATATACTAGGTTGTTTAGCTACATGTGTTAATTTCATGATCAATGTGTCAAAAAGTGTGTTTGTTTGTAATCAAAAGAGTAGCCTTGCTAACCAGAAATGATGGGAGGTACACTCTATTTTTGAATTGAAAGAATTAATATGAATAAAAAATGAAATTGAAGATCAAGGACTCCATTGTTTGTTAAATTGAATGAATTCATCGTATAGATGTTCCATGGGCATTTTTTTCGTAATGGGACATAGTTATTAAGAAAGAAACAATAGTTAATTTCATGGTTATTGCATGAAAAATGGTATTGGTAACATCAAAAGGATCCTAATTCACATGAGGTGATTAGAATGTCTCATTATTTAGGAATTAAACCAGTTCACATTTGCACGTAATGCAAACCATGATGAATGACTCGTTTTGCTGATGGATTTAAATAGATTTCGAGTTTTTAATAGTGTTTCTACTTGTTTGATTCAAATAATATACTTGGTTGTTTAGCTACATGTGTTAATTTCAAGATCAATGTGTTAAAATGTGTGTTTGGAATCAAAAGAGGAGCCTTGCTAACCAGAAATGATGGGAGGTACTCTCTATTTTTGAATTCAATAATTAATATCAATAAGAAATGAAATTGAAGATCAAGGACTCCATTGTTTGTTAAATTGAATGAATTCATCATATAGATGTTCCATGGGCATTTTCTTCATAATGAACATAGTTATTGAGAAAGAAACAAAAGTTAATTTCATGGTTATTGCATGAAAAATAGTCTTAGAAACAACAAAAGGAGCCTAATTCACACGAGCTTATTAGAATGTCACATTATTTAGGAATTAAACCAGTTCACATTTGCACGTAATGCAAAAACCATGATGAATGACTCGTTTCGCAGATGGATTTAAATAAATTTAGAGTTTTAATGGTGTTTATACTTGCTCGATTCAATTAATATACTAAGTTGTTTAGCTTCATGTGTTAATTTCATGATTAATATGTCAAAAAGTGTGTTTGGAATCAAAAGAGCATTTGGAATCTATAGAGCAACCTTGCTAACCAAAATGATGAGTGGTACACTCTATTTTTGAATTCAACAATTAATATCAATAAAGAAATGAAATTAAAGTTCAGGAACTCCATTGTTTGTTGAATTGAATGAATTCATCGTATAGATGTTCCATGAGCATTTTTTTCCTAATGGACATAGTTATTAAGAAAGAAACAATAGCTAATTTCATGGTTATTGCATGAAAAATGGTCCTTGGTAACAACAAAAGGAGCCTAATTCACATGAGGTGATTAGAATGTCTCATTATTTTGGAAATAAACCAGTTCACATTTGCACGAAATGCAAACCATGATGAATGACTCGTTCGTCGCTAATGGATTTAAATGGATTTAGAGTTTTAATGATATATATACTTGTTTGATTCAATTAATATACTAGGTTGTTTAGCTACATGTGTTAATTTCATGATCAATGTGTCAAAAAGAGTGTTTGGAATCAAAAGAGCAACCTCGCTAACCAGAAATGATGGGAGGTACTCTCTATTTTTGAATTCAACAATTAATAGCAATAAGAAATGAAATTGAAGATCAAGGACTCCATTGTTTGTTAAATTGTATGAATTCATCCTATTGATTGATGTTCCATGGGCAATTTTTTTTTATAATGAATATAGTTATTAAGAAACAAACAAAAGTTAATTTCGAGGTTATTGTTTGAAATTGTCCTCGTAACAACAAGAGGAACCTAATTTCACATGAGGTGATTAGAATGGCTCATTATTTATGAATTAAAATAGTTTATATTTGTATGAAACGAAAACCATAACAAATGACTCCTTTGGCTGATGGATTTAAAAATAGATTTAGGGTTTTAATGGTGTTTATACTTGTTTGTTCAATTAATATACTAAGTTGTTTAGCTGCATTTGTTAATTTCATGATCAATGTGTCAAAAAGTGTGTTTGGAATCAAAAAGAGGAGCCTTGCTAACCAGAAATGATGGGATGTACTCTCTATTTTTGAAAGTTTCAACAATTAATATCAATAAGAAATGAAATTGAAGTCCAGGCACCCCATTCTTTGTTAAAATGAATGAATTTCATATATAGATGTTCCATGGGCATTTTCTTCATAATGAACATATTTATTAAGAAAGAAACAAAAGTTAATTTCATGGTTATTGCTTGAAATTGTCCTAGTAACAACAAGAGGAGCCTAATTCACATGAGGTAATTAGAATGACTCATTATTTTTGAATTAAACCAGTTCACATTTGCACGTAATGCAAACCATGATGAATGACTCGTTTTGCTGATGGATTTAGATAGATTTAGAGTTTTAATGGTGTTTACTTACTTGCTTGATTCAATTAATATACTAAGTTGTCTAGCTTCATGTGTTAATTTCATGATTAATATGTCAAAAAGTGTGTTTGGAATCAAAAGAGCATTTGGAATCTATAGAGCAACCTTGCTAACCAAAAATGATGAGTGGTACACTCTATTTTTGAATTCAACAATTAATATCAATAAGAAATGAAAATTAAAGATCAAGGACTCCATTGTTTTTGTTAAATTGAATGAATTCATCATATAGATCTTCCATTGGCATTTTTTTTCATAAGTGGACTTAGTTATTAAGAAAAGAAACAATAGCTAATTTTCATGGTTATTGCATGAAAAACGAGGTCCACTAGTAACAACAAAAGGAGCCTAAGTCACATGAGGTGATTAGAATGTCTCATTATTTAGGAATTAAACCAGTTCACATTTGCACGAAATGCAAACCATAATGAATGACTCGTTTCGCTGATGGATTTAAAATAGATTTTGGAGTTTTTAATGGTGTTTATACTTGTTTGATTCATTTAATATACTAGGTTGTTTATCTACATGTGTTTAATTTCATGATCAATGTGTCAAAAAGTGTGTTTGGAATCAAAAGAGAAGTGCCTTGCTAACCAGAAATGATGGGAGGTACTCTCTATTTTTGAATTCAACAATTAATATCAATAAGAAATGAAATTGAAGATCAAGGGACTCCATTGTTTGTTAAATTGGATGATTTCATCCTTATAGATGTTCCATGGGGCAATTTTTTTCATAATGAATATAGTCATTAAGAAAGAAACAAAAGTTAATTTCAAGGTTATTGCTCTGAAAAAATTGTCTTTGGTATAACAACAAGAGGAACCTAATTCACATGAGGGTGATTAGAATGACTCATTATTTATGAATTAAAATAGTTTATATTTGTACGAAATGAAAACCATGATGAATGACTCCTTTGGCTGATGGATTTAAATTAGATTTAGCATTTTAATTGGAGGTTTTATACTTGTTTGTTCAATTATTATATAAGGTTTTTTAGCTACGTGTGTTAATTTCATGATCAATGTGTCAAAAAGTGTGTTTGGAATCAAAAGAGTAGCCTTGCTAACCAGAAATGATGGGAGGTACTCTCTATTTTTTGAATTGAAGAATTAATATCAATATGAAATGAAATTGAAGATCAAGGGACTCCATTGTTTGTTAAAATTGATGAATTCATCGTATAGATGTTCCATGGGCAATTTTTTTCGTAAATGGACATAGTTATTAAGAAAAGAAACAATAGTTAATTTCATGGTTATTGCCAAGAAAAAATGGTCCGCGGTAACATCAAAAGGAGCCTAATTCACATGAGGTGATTAGAATGTCTCATTATTTAGGAATTAAACAGGGTTCACATTTGGTTGTAGTAATGCAAAACCATGATGTAATGACTCCCTTTGGCTGATGGATTTAAAATAGATTTAGAGTTTTAAAAATGGTGTTTATACTGGTTTGATTCAAATTCATATTATACTTGGTTGTTTAGCCTACATGTGTTAATTTCAAGATTAATGTGTAAAAAAAAGTGTCTTTGGAATCCATAAAAGAGCTTTTCGGAATCAAAAGAGCAAGCCTTGCTAACACACTAGAGATGATGGGAGGTAAACTCTATTTTTGAATTCAACAATTTAATATCAATAAGAAATGCAATTGAAGATCAAGGACTCCATTGTTTATTTAAATTGAAATTGAATTCATGATATAGATGTTCCATGGCATTTTTTTTCATAATGAATAATATATTATTATTAAGAAAGAAACAATAGTTAATTTCATGGTTATTGCATCAAAAAATGGTCACTTGGTAAACAGAGGACGAGCCTAATTTCACATGAGGTGATTTAGAATGTGGTCTCATATTTAGGAATTAAAACCAGTTCACATTTGTGCACCGTAATGCAAACCATGATGAGATATGACTCGTTTGGCTGATCTGATTTAAATAAAATTTAGAGTTTTTAATGGTGTTTTAATACTTGTTTGATTCAATTAATATACTAAGTTGTTTAGCTTCATGTGTTAATTTCATGATTAATATGTCAAAAGTGTGTGTTTGGAATCAAAAGAGGCATTTGGCCTTGCTAACCAAAAAATGATGGGAGGTACACTCTATTTTTTGAATTCAACAATTAATATCAATAAGAAAAGAAATTGAAGATCAAGGACTCCATTGTTTGTTAAATTGAATGAATTCATCATCTAGATGGTCCATGGGCATTTTTTTCATAATGGACTATAGTTATTAAGAAAGAAAACAATAGTTAATTTCATGGTTTATTGCATGAAAAAATGGTCCTTAGTAACAAACAACAAAAGGAGCCCTAATTCACATGAGGTGATTAGAATGTCTCATTATTTATTAATTAAAACCAGTTTATATTTGCACGAAAATGCAAACCATGATGAATGACTCGTTTTCGCTGATGGATTTAAAATAGATTTAGAGTTTTAATGGTGTTTATACTTGTTTTGATTCAATTAATATACTAGGTTGTTTTTTATCTACATGTGTTAATTTCATGATCAATGTGTCAAAAAGATTGTTTGGGGAATCAAAAGAGCAGCCTTGCTAACCACAAATGATGGGAGGTACTCTCTATTTTTGAATTCAAACAATTAATATCAATAAGAAATGAAACTGAAGATCAAGGACTCCATTGTTTGTTTGTTAAATTGGATGATTTCATTCTATTAGATGTTCCATGGGCAATATTTTTCATAATGAATATAGTCATTAACAAAGTTGAAATAAAAGTTAATTTCAAGGTTATTGCTCGAAATTGTCCTTGGTAACAACAAAGTGGAGCCTAATTCACATTAGGTGATTGGAATGACTCAAATATTTATGAATGAAAATAGTTAAATATTTGTATGAAATGCAAACCATGATGAATGACTCTTTTGGCTGATGGATTTAAAATAGATTTAGCGTTTTAATGGTGTTTATACTTGTTTGATTCAATTAATATACTAGAGGTTGTTTAGCTACATGTGTTAATTTTCAAGATCAATGTGTTAAAAATGTGAGTTTGGTATCAAAAGAGGAGCCTTGCTAACCAGAAATGATGGGAGGTACTCTCTATTTTTGAATTCAACAATTAATATCAAAAAGAAATGAAATTGAAGATCAAAGGACTCCATTGTTTGTTAAATTATAATGAATTCATCAATATAGAGATCTTCGATGGGCATTTTTTTCATACTGGACTTAGTTATTAAGAAAGAAACAATAGTTAATTTCATGGTTATTGCATGAAAAATGGTCCTAGGTAACATCAATCGGAGCCTAATTCACAATGAGGTGATTAGAATGTCTCATTATTTAGGAATTAAAACCAATTCACATTTGTACGTAATGTAAACCATGATGAATTACTTGTTTTGCTGATGGATTTTAAATTGATTTGGGTTTTTTAATGGTGTTTTAGCTACGTATGTTAATTTCAGGTTGATTAATGTGTCAAAATGTGTGTTTGGAATCAAAAGAGCGTTTTGGAATCAATAGAGCAGCCTTGCTAACTAGAGATGATGGGATGGTGCACGCTTATTTTGAATTCAATCAATTAATATCAATAAGAAATGAAATGGAAGATCAAGGATTCCATTGTTTGTTAAATTGATATGAATTCATCTTGAATAGATTTTTATCATAATGAATATAGTTATTAAGAAAGATACAAAAAAGTTAATTTTAAGGTTATTGCTTGAAAATTGTCCTAGTAACAACAAGTGGAGCCTAATTCACAATTTGGTGATTGGAATGACTCATTATTTATGAATGAAAATAGTTAATATTTGTACGAAAAAAATAAATTGTAAACCATGATGTGAATGACTCCTTTGGTGATGGATTTAAATAGATTTAGCATTTTAATGGTGTTTATACTTGTTTGATTTAATTAAATAATACTAGGTTGTTTAGCTACGTTTCTTGTGTTTTAATTTCAAGATCAATGTTGTTATTTAAATGTGATGTTTGGAATCAAAAAGAGGAGCCTTGCTAACAAGAGAAATGATGGGAGGTACTCTCTATTCTTTTTGAATTCAACAAAATTAATATCAATAAGAAATGAAATTGAAGATCAAGGACTCCATTGTTTGTTAAATTGATAATGAATTCATCATATAGATGTTCCATGGGCATTTTCTTCATAATGAACATAGTTATCTGAGAGAAAGAAACAAAAGTTAATTTCATGGTTATTGCATGAAAAATAGTCTTTAGAAAACAACAAAAGGAGCCTAATTCACACGAGCTTATTAGAATGTCACATTATTTAGGAATTAAACCATGGTTCACATTTGCACGTTAATGCAAAAACCATGATGAATGAATCGTTTCGCAGATGGATTTTAAATAAATTTAGAGTTTTAATGGTGTGTTTTATACTTGCTCGATTCAATTAAATATACTTAAGTTGTTTAGCTTCATGTGTTAATTTCATGATTAATAATCAATCAAAAATGTGTGTTTGGAATCAAAAGAGCATTTGGAATCTATCTATAGAAGCAACGATGGTAACCAAAAAATGATGAGTGGTCCAACGCTCTATTTTTGAATTCAATAGTTAATATATCAATATGAATTTGAAATTCGAGAGATAAAGGTTCTCCATGTTGTTTGTTTAAATTGAACGAATTTCTTTCATATAGATCTTACATGGGTACTATTTTTTTCATAATGGACTTAGTTATTAAGAAAAGAAACAATAGTTCTCATTTCATGTGTTATTGCAATGAAAAAATAGTCCTAGAAACAACAAAAGGAGCCTAAAATTCACAGACGAGTCAGTATTAGAATGTCAGATTATTTAGGAATTAAACCAGTTCACATTCATGCAAGTAATGCAAACCCATGATAGAATGACTCGTTTTCCGCCTCCGGTGGATTTACAAATACATTTAGAGTTTTAATGGTGTTTATACTTGCTCGATTGTAAATTAATAAACTAAGTTGTTTAGCTTCATGTGTTAATGTCAATGATTAATATGTCAAAATCGCTGTGTCGTGTAATAAATCGAGCATTTTGGCAACTCTATACATTTGCATCTCACTCTGACTAACCAAATAATGCTTTGAGCTGGTACATCTCTATTTTTGAACTTCAACAATTAGTCATCTTATAAGAAATGGAAATTGAAGTTCTTGGAACTCAATTGTTTGCGTTTACTCATTCGAATGAATCTCATCATACGTCAGATCTATTAACCATGGGCATTTGTGTATCATTAATCGGACGTTAGTTATTGAAGGAACACGTCTTCATCTAGTTAATTTCACTGGCTTACTTTGCATGAAATCTCGGCTTTCCTATAACAACAAAAGGAGCCGAATTCACATGAGGTGATTAGAATGACTCTTTATTTATTAATTTAAAATAGTTTATATGCCATACGAAATGAAAACCATGGTTAATGACACCTTTTGCCGATGGATTAAACTAGATGTAGTGTTTT
>JBAPLH010001545.1:0-32867 GCA_037897445.1 Ceriops zippeliana
AATGCATGAAAATAGTTCTTGTAACAAGAAGAGGAGTAATTAGCTTAAGGTGCTTAGAACTCACATTATTTAGAATTAACAAGTTCACATAGCATGAAATGCAATCCAAGATAATGACTCATTTGGTTGATGACACAAAGCAGATGTGAGTATAATGGTTTTAATACTTGTATGATTAAATTAATAAGCTTTATTGTTTAGCAACATATGGTATATTTTAATTAACGCTTATCAAAAAGTGTATTTTGAATCAAATGCATCGAGGGTGCAAACTAGATATGAGGTTATGCTACTCCCTTATTTTAGATTCAAACCAATTTATATCACTAAGAAACAGCAATTTAAAATCAGGAACTCTACTCTTTAGTTGCAATTTAATGAATTCATATTATAAGACGATTCATGCAAACAGTTTTGATAATGAATATAGTCAATTAGAAAGATAGTCAACATATAATTTTCATGGTGCATGCTTGGAAAATAGTTTTTGTAAACAAGAACAACAGATAATTTGATGGTGAATGCATGAAAAATTGTTCTTGTAATCAAGAAGGGGTGTGTAATTAGCTTAAGGTGAGTAGAAACTCTCATTATTTAGGAATTAATCAAGTTCACATTAGCACGAAATGCAAACCCAGATGAATGGCACCTTTGGCTGATGGATGTAAACAGATTTTGGAGTAATAATGGTGTTAATACGCTTTTGATTTAATTAATATACTTCGTTGTTTAGGAACATATGTCAATTTCATTATCACTGTATCAAAAAGTGCGTTTGGAATCAAAAGAGGAGCCTTGCTAACCAAAAATAATGGGAGGTACTCTTTTATGTTAGAATTCAACCAATTAATATCAATAAGAAACATAATTTAAAATCAGGAACTCTATTGTTTGTTGCAATTGAATGAATTCATATTATAGACGATTCATGCAAATTGTTTTCATAATGAATATAGTCATTAAGAAAGAGTCAACAGATAATTTCATGGTGAATGCATGAAAAATTGTTCTTGTAACAAGAAGAGGAGCCTAATTAGCTTGAGGTGCTTAGAAAGTCCCATTATTTAGTAATTACACAAGTTCACATTGGCATGAAATGCTATCCAAGACGAATGACTCATTTGGTTGATGGACACAAACAGATTTGGAGTAATAATGGTGTTAATACTTATTTGATTTAATTAATATGCTTTATTGTTTAGCAACATATGTGAATTTAATTATCGCTTTATCAAAAAGTGTATTTGGAATCAAAAGCATCGACTTGCTAACCACAAATGATGGGAGCTACTCTTTAATTTAGAATTCAACCAATTAATATCACTAAGAAATGCAATTTAAGATCAAGAACTCTATTGTTTGTTGCAATTGAATGAATTCATGTTATAGACGATTCATGGAAACTGTTTTCATAGTGAATATAGTTGTTAAGAAAGAGTCAACATATAATTTCATGGTCAATGCATGAAAAATAGTTCTTGTAACAAGAACGGGTGTGTAATTTGCTTAAGGTGAGTAGAAACTCTCATTATTTAGGAATTAATCATGTTCACATTAGCATGAAATGCAAACCCAGATGAATGACTCCTTTGGCTGATGGATGTAAACAGATTTGGAGTAATAATGGTGTTAATACTTGTTTGATTTAATTAATATACTTCATTGTTTTGCATCATATGTCAATTTCATTATCACCGTATCAAAAAGTGCGTTTGGAATCAAAAGAGGAGTCTTGCTAACTAGATATGATGGGAGGTACTCTTTATTTTAGAATTCAACCAATTAATATCAATAGGAAGTGCAATTTGAGATCAAGAACTCTATTATTTGTTTCAATTGAATGAATTCATGTTATAGACGATTCATGGAAATTGTTTTCATAATGAATATTGTCGTTGAGAAAGAGTCAACAGATAATTTGATGGTGAATGCATGAAAAATTGTTCTTGTGACAAGAAGAGGTGTGTAATTAGCTTCAGGTGAGTAGAAACTCTCATTATTTAGGAATTAATCAAGTTCACATTAGCACGAAATGCAAACCCAGATGAATGGCACCTTTGGCTGATGGATGTAAACAGATTTGGAGTAATAATGGTGTTAATACTGTTTTGATTTAATTAATATACTTCGTTGTTTACCAACATATGTCAATTTCATTATCACTGTATCACAAAGTGCGTTTCGAATCAAAAGACGAGCCTTGCTAACCAAAAATAATGGGAGGTACTCTTTATGTTAGAATTCAACCAATTAATATCAATAGGAAGTGCAATATGAGATCAAGAACTCTATTATTTGTTTCAATTGAATGAATTCATGTTATAGACGATTCATGGAAATTGTTTTCATAATGAATATTGTCATTGAGAAAGAGTCAACAGATAATTTGATGGTGAATGCATGAAAAATTGTTCTTGTGACAAGAAGAGGTGTGTAATTAGCTTAAGGTGAGTAGAAACTCTCATTATTTAGGAATTAATCAAGTTCACATTAGCACGAAATGCAAACCCAGATGAATGGCACCTTTGGCTGATGGATGTAAACAGATTTGGAGTAATAATGGTGTTAATACTCTTTTGATTTAATTAATATACTTCGTTGTTTACCAACATATGTCAATTTCATTATCACTGTATCAAAAAGTGCGTTTCGAATCAAAAGACGAGCCTTGCTAACCAAAAATAATGGGAGGTACTCTTTATGTTAGAATTCAACCAATTAATATCAATAGGAAGTGCAATTCGAGATCAAGAACTCTATTGTTTGTTGCAATTGAATGAATTCATGTTATAGACGATTTATGGAAATTGTTTTCATAATGAATATTGTCGTTGAGAAAGAGTCAACAGATAATTTGATGGTGAATGCATGAAAAATTGTTCTTGTAACAAGAAGGGGTGTGTAATTAGCTTAAGGTGAGTAGAAACTCTCATTATTTAGGAATTAATCAAGTTCACATTAGCACGAAATGCAAACCCAGATGAATGGCACCTTTGGCTGATGGATGTAAACAGATTTGGAGTAATAATGGTGTTAATACTGTTTTGATTTAATTAATATACTTCGTTGTTTACCAACATATGTCAATTTCATTATCACTGTATCAAAAAGTGCGTTTCGAATCAAAAGACGAGCCTTGCTAACCAAAAATAATGGGAGGTACTCTTTATGTTAGAATTCAACCAATTAATATCAATAGGAAGTGCAATTCGAGATCAAGAACTCTATTGTTTGTTGCAATTGAATGAATTCATGTTATAGACGATTTATGGAAATTGTTTTCATAATGAATATTGTCGTTGAGTAAGAGTCAACAGATAATTTGATGGTGAATGCATGAAAAATTGTTCTTGTAACAAGAAGGGGTGTGTAATTAGCTTAAGGTGAGTAGAAACTCTCATTATTTAGGAATTAATCAAGTTCACATTAGCACGAAATGCAAACCCAGATGAATGGCACCTTTGGCTGATGGATGTAAACAGATTTGGAGTAATAATGGTGTTAATACTCTTTTGATTTAATTAATATACTTCGTTCTTTAGCAACATATGTCAATTTCATTATCACTGTATCAAAAAGTGCGTTTGGAATCAAAAGAGGAGCCTTGCTAACCAAAAATAATGGGAGGTACTCTTTATGCTAGAATTCAACCAATTAATATCAATAGGAAATGCAATTCGAGATCAAGAACTCTATTGTTTGTTGCAATTGAATGAATTCATGTTATAGACGATTCATGGAAATTGTTTTCATAATGAATATAGTCGTTAAGAAAGAGTCAACAAATAATTTGATGGTGAATGCATGAAAAATTGTTCTTGTAACAAGAAGAGGAGCCTAATTAGCTTGAGATGATTAGAAAGTCCCATTATTTTGTAATTAAACAAGTTCATATTGGCATGAAATGCAATGCAAGACGAATGACTCATTTGGCTGATGGACACAAACAGATTTGGAGTAATAATGGTGTTAACAGTTGTTTGATTTAATTAATATACTTCATTGTTTAGCATCATATGTCAATTTCATTATCACCGTATCAAAAGGTGGGTTTGGAATCAAAAGAGGAGCCTTGCTAACCAGAAATGATGGGAGGTACTCTTTATTTTAGAATTCAACCAATTAATATCAATAAGAAATGCAATTTAAGATCAGGAACTCTATTGTTTGTTGCAAAGGAATGAATTCATGTTATAGAGGATTGATGAAAATTGTTTTCATAATGAAAATAGTCGTTAAGAAAGAGTCAACATATAATTTCATGGTCAATCCATGAAAAATACTTCTTGTAACAAGAAGAGGAGCGTAATTAGCTTAAGCTGAGTAGAAACTCTCATTAGTTAGGAATTAATCAAGTTCACGTTAGCAGGAAATACAAACCCAGATAGATGACTCATTTGGCTGATGGACGTAAACAGATTTGGAGTTATAATGGTGTTAATACTTGTTTTATTTAATTAATATACTTCGTTGTTTAGCAACATATGTCAATTTCATTATCACTGTATCAAAAAGTGCGTTTGGAATCAAAAGAGGAGCCTTGCTAACCAAAAATAATGGGAGGTACTCTTTATGTTAGAATTCAACCAATTAATATCAATAGGAAGTGCAATTCGAGATCAAGAACTCTATTGTTTGTTGCAATTGAATGAATTCATGTTATAGACGATTCATGGAAATTGTTTTCATAATGAATATTGTCGTTGAGAAAGAGTCAACAGATAATTTGATGGTGAATGCATGAAAAATTGTTCTTGTAACAAGAAGGGGTGTGTAATTAGCTTAAGGTGAGTAGAAACTCTCATTATTTAGGAATTAATCAAGTTCACATTAGCACGAAATGCAAACCCAGATGAATGGCACCTTTGGCTGATGGATTTAAACAGATTTGGAGTAATAATGGTGTTAATACTCTTTTGATTTAATTAATATACTTCGTTGTTTAGCAACATATGTCAATTTCATTATCACTGTATCAAAAAGTGCGTTTGGAATCAAAAGAGGAGCCTTGCTAACCAAAAATAATGGGAGGTACTCTTTATGTTAGAATTCAACCAATTAATATCAATAAGAAACATAATTTAAAATCAGGAACTCTATTGTTTGTTGCAATTGAATGAATTCATATTATAGACGATTCATGCAAATTGTTTTCATAATGAATATAGTCATTAAGAAAGAGTCAACAGATAATTTCATGGTGAATGCATGAAAAATTGTTCTTGTAACAAGAAGAGGAGCCTAATTAGCTTGAGGTGCTTAGAAAGTCCCATTATTTAGTAATTACACAAGTTCACATTGGCATGAAATGCTATCCAAGACGAATGACTCATTTGGTTGATGGACACAAACAGATTTGGAGTAATAATGGTGTTAATACTTATTTGATTTAATTAATATGCTTTATTGTTTAGCAACATATGTGAATTTAATTATCGCTTTATCAAAAAGTGTATTTGGAATCAAAAGCATCGACTTGCTAACCACAAATGATGGGAGCTACTCTTTATTTTAGAATTCAACCAATTAATATCACTAAGAAATGCAATTTAAGATCAAGAACTCTATTGTTTGTTGCAATTGAATGAATTCATGTTATAGACGATTCATGGAAATTGTTTTCATAGTGAATATAGTTGTTAAGAAAGAGTCAACATATAATTTCATGGTCAATGCATGAAAAATAGTTCTTGTAACAAAGAAGGGGTGTGTAATTTGCTTAAGGTGAGTAGAAACTCTCATTATTTAGGAATTAATCAAGTTCACACATTAGCATGAAATGCAAACCCAGATGAATGACTCCTTTGGCTGATGGATGTAAACAGATTTGGAGTAATAATGGTGTTAATACTTGTTTGATTTAATTAATATACTTCATTGTTGTTTTGCATCATATGTCAATTTCATTATCACCGTATCAAAAAGTGCGTTTGGAATCAAAAGAGGAGCCTTGCTAACTAGAGATATGATGGGAGGTACTCTTTATTTTAGAATTCAACCAATTAATATCAATAGGAAATGCAAATTTGAGATCAAGAACTCTATTATTTGTTTCAATTGAATGAATTCATGTTATAGACGATTCATGGAAATTGTTTTCATAATGAATATTGTCGTTGAGAAAGAGTCAACAGATAATTTGATGGTGAATGCATGAAAAATTGTTCTTGTGACAAGAAGAGGGTGTGTAATTAGCTTCAGGTGAGTAGAAACTCTCATTATTTAGGAATTAATCAAGTTCACATTAGCACGAAATGCAAACCCAGATGAATGGCACCTTTGGCTGATGGATGTAAACAGATTTGGAGTAATAATGGTGTTATATACTGTTTTTGATTTAATTAATATACTTCGTTGTTTACCAACATATGTCAATTTCATTATCACTGTATCAAAAAGTGCGTTTGGAATCAAAAGACGAGCCTTGCTAACCAAAAATAATGGGAGGTACTCTTTATGTTAGAATTTCAACCAATTAATATCAATAGGAAGTGCAATTCGAGATCAAGAACTCTATTGTTTTGTTGCAATTGAATGAATTCATGTTATAGACGATTCATGGAAATTGTTTTCATAATGAATATTGTCATTGAGAAAGAGTCAACAGATAATTTGATGGTGAATGCATGAAAAATTGTTCTTGTAACAAGAAAGAGGTGTGTAATTAGCTTTAAGGTGAGTAGAAACTCTCATTATTTAGGAATTAATCAAGTTCACATTAGCACGAAATGCAAACCCAGATGAATGGCACCTTTGGCTGATGGATGTAAACAGATTTGGAGTAATAATGGTGTTAATACTCTTTTGATTTAATTAATATACTTCGTTGTTTACCAACATATGTCAATTTCATTATCACTGTATCAAAAAGTGCGTTTGGAATCAAAAGAGGAGCCTTGCTAACCAAAAAAAATAATGGGAGGTACTCTTTATGTTAGAATTCAACCAATTAATATCAATAGGAAGTGCAATTCGAGATCAAGAACTCTATTGTTTGTTGCAATTGAATGAATTCATGTTATAGACGATTTATGGAAATTGTTTTCATAATGAATATTGTCGTTGAGAAAGAGTCAACAGATAATTTGATGGTGAATGCATGAAAAATTGTTCTTGTAACAAGAAGGGGTGTGTAATTAGCTTAAGGTGAGTAGAAACTCTCATTATTTAGGAATTAATCAAGTTCACATTAGCACGAAATGCAAACCCAGATGAATGGCACCTTTGGCTGATGGATGTAAACAGATTTGGAGTAATAATGGTGTTAATACTGTTTTGATTTAATTAATATACTTCGTTGTTTACCAACATATGTCAATTTCATTATCACTGTATCAAAAAGTGCGTTTGGAATCAAAAGAGGAGCCTTGCTAACCAAAAATAATGGGAGGTACTCTTTATGTTAGAATTCAACCAATTAATATCAATAGGAAGTGCAATTCGAGATCAAGAACTCTATTGTTTGTTGCAATTGAATGAATTCATGTTATAGACGATTTATGGAAATTGTTTTCATAATGAATATTGTCGTTGAGAAAGAGTCAACAGATAATTTGATGGTGAATGCATGAAAAATTGTTCTTGTAACAAGAAGGGGTGTGTAATTAGCTTAAGGTGAGTAGAAAACTCTCATTATTTAGGAATTAATCAAGTTCACATTAGCACGAAATGCAAACCCAGATGAATGGCACCTTTGGCTGATGGATGTAAACAGATTTGGAGTAATAATGGTGTTAATACTCTTTTGATTTAATTAATATACTTCGTTGTTTAGCAACATATGTCAATTTCATTATCACTGTATCAAAAAGTGCGTTTGGAATCAAAAGAGGAGCCTTGCTAACCAAAAATAATGGGAGGTACTCTTTATGTTAGAATTCAACCAATTAATATCAATAGGAAATGCAATTCGAGATCAAGAACTCTATTGTTTGTTGCAATTGAATGAATTCATGTTATAGACGATTCATGGAAATTGTTTTCATAATGAATATAGTCATTGAGAAAGAGTCAACAGATAATTTGATGGTGAATGCATGAAAAATTGTTCTTGTAACAAGAAGGGGTGTGTAATTAGCTTAAGGTGAGTAGAAACTCTCATTATTTAGGAATTAATCAAGTTCACATTAGCACGAAATGCAAACCCAGATGAATGGCACCTTTGGCTGATGGATGTAAACAGATTTTGGAGTAATAATGGTGTTAATACTGTGTTTGATTTAATAAATATACTTCGTTGTTTAGCATCATATGTCAATTTCATTATCACCGTATCAAAAGGTGCATTTGGAATCAAAAGAGGAGCCTTGCTAACCAGAAAATGATGGGGAGGTACTCTTTATTTTAGAATTCAACCAATTAATATCAATAAGAAATGCAATTTAAGATCAGGAACTCTATTGTTTGTTGCAATGGAATGAATTCATGTTATAGATGATTCATGGAAAATTGTTTTCATAATGAATATAGTCGTTAAGAAAGAGTCAACAAATAATTTGATGGTGAATGCATGAAAAATTGTTTCTTGTAACAAGAAGAGGAGCCTAATTAGCTTGAGATGATTAGAAAGTCCCATTATTTTGTAATTAAACAAGTTCATATTGGCATGAAATGCAATCCAAGACGAATGACTCATTTGGCTGATGGACACAAACAGATTTGGAGTAATAATGGTGTTAATAGTTGTTTGATTTAATTAATATACTTCATTGTTTAGCATCATATGTCAATTTCATTATCACCGTATCAAAAGGTGGGTTTGGAATCAAAAGAGGAGCCTTGCTAACCAGAATGATGGGAGGTACTCTTTATTTTAGAATTCAACCACTTAATATCAATAAGAAATGCAATTTAAGATCAGGAACTCTATTGTTTGTTGCAAAGGAATGAATTCATGTTATAGAGGATTGATGAAAATTGTTTTCATAATGAAAATAGTCGTTAAGAAAGAGTCAACATATAATTTCATGGTGAATGCATGAAAAATTGTTCTTGTAACAAGAAGAGGAGCCTAATTAGCTTGAGATGATTAGAAAGTCCCATTATTTTGTAATTAAACAAGTTCATATTGGCATGAAATGCAATCCAAGACGAATGACTCATTTGGCTGATAGACACAAACAGATTTGGAGTAATAATGGTGTTAATAGTTGTTTGATTTAATTAATATACTTCATTGTTTAGCATCATATGTCAATTTCATTATCACCGTATCAAAAGGTGGGTTTGGAATCAAAAGAGGAGCCTTGCTAACCAGAAATGATGGGAGGTACTCTTTATTTTAGAATTCAACCACTTAATATCAATAAGAAATGCAATTTAAGATCAGGAACTCTATTGTTTGTTGCAAAGGAATGAATTCATGTTATAGAGGATTGATGAAAATTGTTTTCATAATGAAAATAGTCGTTAAGAAAGAGTCAACATATAATTTCATAGTGAATGCATGAAAAATTGTTCTTGTAACAAGAAGAGGAGCCTAATTAGCTTGAGATGATTAGAAAGTCTCCATTATTTTGTAATTAAACAAGTTCACATTGGCATGAAATGCAATCCAAAGATGAATGACTCATTTGGCTGATGGGATGTAAACAGATTTGGAGTAATAATGGTGTTAATACTTGTTTGATTTAATTAATATACTTCATTGTTTAGCATCATATGTCAATTTCATTATCACCGTATCAAAAGGTGGGTTTGGAATCAAAAGAGGAGCCTTGCTAACCAGAAATGATGGGAGGTACTCTTTATTTTAGAATTCAACCAATTAATATCAATAAGAAATGCAATTTAAGATCAAGAACTCTATTGTTTGTTGCAATTGAATGAGATCATGTTATAGACGATTCATGGAAATTGTTTTTCATAATGAATATAGTCGTTAGGAAAGAGTCAACAGAGAATTTGATGGTAAATGCATGAAAAATTGTTCTTGTAACAAGAAGGGGTGTGTAATTAGCTTAAGGTGAGTAGAAACTCTCATTATTTAGGAATTAATCAAGTTCACATTAGCACGAAATGCAAACCCAGATGAATGACTCCTTTGGCTGATGGATGTAAACAGATTTGGAGTAATAATGGTGTTAATACTCTTTTGATTTAATTAATATACTTCGTTGTTTAGCAACATATGTCAATTTCATTATCACTGTATCAAAAAGTGCGTTTGGAATCAAAAGAGGAGCCTTGCTAACCAAAAATAATGGGAGGTACTCTTTATGTTAGAATTCAACCAATTAATATCAATAGGAAATGCAATTCGAGATCAAGAACTCTATTGTTTGTTGCAATTGAATGAATTCATGTTATAGACGATTCATGGAAATTGTTTTCATAATGAATATAGTCATTGAGAAAGAGTCAACAGATAATTTGATGGTGAATGCATGAAATATTGTTCTTGTAACAAGAAGGGGTGTGTAATTAGCTTAAGGTGAGTAGAAACTCTCATTATTTAGGAATTAATCAAGTTCACATTAGCACGAAATGCAAACCCAGATGAATGGCACCTTTGGCTGATGGATGTAAACAGATTTGGAGTAATAATGGTGTTAATACTTGTTTGATTTAATTAATATACTTCGTTGTTTAGCATCATATGTCAATTTTATTATCACCGTATCAAAAGGTGCATTTGGAATCAAAAGAGGAGCCTTGCTAACCAGAAATGATGGGAGGTACTCTTTATTTTAGAATTCAACCAATTAATATCAATAAGAAATGCAATTTAAGATCAGGAACTCTATTGTTTGTTGCAAAGGAATGAATTCATGTTATAGAGGATTGATGAAAAAATTGTTTTCATAATGAATATAGTCGTTAAGAAAGAGTCAACAATATAATTTCATGGTGAATGCATGAAAAATTGTTCTTGTAACAAGAAGAGGAGCCTAATTAGCTTGAGATGATTAGAAAGTCCCATTATTTTGTAATTAAACAAGTTCATATTGGCATGAAATGCAATCCAAGACGAATGACTCATTTGGCTGATGGACACAAACAGATTTGGAGTAATAATGGTGTTAATAGTTGTTTGATTTAATTAATATACTTCATTGTTTAGCATCATATGTCAATTTCATTATCACCGTATCAAAAGGTGGGTTTGGAATCAAAAGAGGAGCCTTGCTAACCAGAAATGATGGGAGGTACTCTTTATTTTAGAATTCAACCAATTAATATCAATAAGAAATGCAATTTAAGATCAGGAACTCTATTGTTTGTTGCAATTGAATGAATTCATGTTATAGACGATTAATGGAAATTGTTTTCATAATGAATATAGTCGCTTAAGAAAGAGTCAACAGATAATTTGATGGTAAATGCATGAAAAATTGTTCTTGTAACAAGTAGAGGAGCCTAATTAGCTTGAGGTGATTAGAAAGTCCCATTATTTAGTAATTAAACAAGTTCACATTGGCATGAAATGCAATCCAAGACGAATGACTCATTTGGCTGATGGACACAAACAGATTTGGAGTAATAATGGTGTTAATACTTGTTTGATTTAATTAATATACTTCATTGTTTAGCATCATATGTCAATTTCATTATCACTGTATCAAAAAGTGCGTTTGGAATCAAAAGAGGAGCCTTGCTAACCAAAAATAATGGGAGGTACTCTTTATGCTAGAATTCAACCAATTAATATCAATAGGAAATGCAATTCGAGATCAAGAACTCTATTGTTTGTTGCAATTGAATGAATTCATGTTATAGACGATTCATTGAAATTGTTTTCATACTGAATATAGTTGTTAAGAAAGAGTCAACATATAATTTCATGGTCAATGCATGAAAAATAGTTCTTGTAACAAAAAGGGGTGTGTAATTAGCTTAAGGTGAGTAGAAAACTCTCATTATTTAGGAATTAATCAAGTTCACATTAGCACGAAATGCAAACCCAGATGAATGACTCCTTTGGCTGATGGATGTAAACAGATTTGGAGTAATAATGGTGTTAATACTTGTTTGATTTAATTAATATACTTCATTGTTTAGCAACATATGTCAATTTAATTATTACATTATCGAAAAATGTGTTTGGAATCAAAAGCATAGACTTGCTAACCAAAAATGATGGGAGGTACTCTTTATTTTAGAATTCAACCAATTAATATCAATAGGATATGCAATTTAAGATCAAGAACTCTATTGTTTGTTGCAATTGAATGAATTCATGTTATAGACGATTCATGGAAATTGTTTTCACAGTGATTATACTTGTTAAGAAAGAGTCAACATATAATTTCATGGTCAATGCATGAAACATAGTTCTTGTAACAAGAAGGGGTGTGTAATTAGCTTAAGGTGAGTAGAAACTCTCATTATTTAGGAATTAATCAAGTTCACATTAGCACGAAATGCGAAACCCAGATGAATGACTCCTTTGGCTGATGGATGTAAACAGATTTGGAGTAATAATGGTGTGTTAAAACTTGTTTGATTTAATTAATATGCTTCATTGTTTTGCATCATATGTCAATTTCATTATCACCATATCAAAAAGTGCGTGTGAAATCAAAAGAGGACCCTTGCTAAATAGAAATGATGGGAGGTACTCTTTATTTTAGAATTCAACCAATTAATATCAATAAGAAATGCAATTTAAAATCAGGAACTCTATTGTTTGTTGCAATTGAATGAATTCATGTTATAGACGATTCATGGAAATTGTTTTCATAATGAATAAAGTCGTTAAGAAAGAGTCAACAGATAATTTGATGGTGAATGCATGAAAAATTGTTCTTGTAACAAGAAGAGGAGCCTAATTAGCTCGAGGTGATTAGAAAGTCCCATTATTTAGTAATTAAACAAGTTCACATTGGCATGAAATGCTATCCAAGATGATGGATTCATTTGGTTGATGGACACAAACAGATTTGGAGTAATAATGGTGTTAATAATTGTTTGATTTATTTAATTAATATACTTTATTGTTTAGCAACATATGTCAATTTAATTATTGCTTTATCAAAAAATGTGTTTGGAATCAAAAGCATCGACTTGATAACCACAAATGATGGGAGGTACTCTTTATTTCAGAATTCAACCAATTAATATCAATAAGAAATTCAATTTAAGATCAAGAACTCTATTGTTTGTTGCAATTGAATGAGATCATGTTATAGACGATTAATGGAAATTGTTTTCATAATGAATATAGTCGTTAGGAAAGAGTCAACAGAGAATTTGATGGTAAATGCATGAAAAATTGTTCTTGTAACATGTAGAGGAGCCTAATTAGCTTGAGGTGATTAGAAAGTCCCATTATTTAGTAATTAAACAAGTTCACATTGGCATGAAATGCAATCCAAGACGAATGACTCATTTGGCTGATGGACACAAACAGATTTGGAGTAATAACGGTGTTAATACTTGTTTGATTTAATTAATATACTTCATTGTTTAGCAACATATGTGAATTTAATTATCGCTTTATCAAAAAGTGTTTTTGGAATCAAAAGCATCAACTTGCTAACCACAAATGATGGGAGCTACTCTTTATTTTAGAATTCAACCAATTAATATCACTAAGAAATGCAATTTAAGATCAAGAACTCTATTCTTTGTTGCAATTGAATGAATTCATGTTATAGACGATTCATGGAAACAGTTTTCATAGTGAATATAGTTGTTAAGAAAGAGTCAACATATAATTTCATGGTCAATGCATGAAAAATAGTTCTTGTAACAAGAACGGGTGTGTAATTAGCTTAAGGTGAGTAGAAACTCTCATTATTTAGGAATTAATCAATTTCACATTAGCACGAAATGCAAACCCAGATGAATGACTCCTTTGGCTGATGGATGTAAACAGATTTGGAGTAATAATGGTGTTAATACTTGTTTGATTTAATTAATATACTTCATAGTTTTGCATCATATGTCAATTTCATTATCACCGTATCAAAAAGTGCGTTTGGAATCAAAAAGAGGAGCGTTGCTAACTAGATATGATGGGAGGTACTCTTTATTTTAGAATTCAACCAATTAATATCAATAAGAAACACAATTTAAAATCAGGAACTCTATTGTTTGTTGCAATTGAATGAATTCATATTATAGACGATTCATGCAAATTGTTTTCATAATGAATATAGTCATTAAGAAAGAGTGAACAGATAATTTCATGGTGAATGCATGAAAAATTGTTCTTGTAACAAGAAGAGGAGCCTAATTAGCTTGAGGTGCTTAGAAAGTCACATTATTTAGTAATTAAACAAGTTCACATTGGCATGAAATGCTATCCAAGATGAATGACTCATTTGGTTGATGGACACAAACAGATTTGGAGTAATAATGGTGTTAATACTTGTTTGATTTAATTAATATGCTTTATTGTTTAGCAACATATGTGAATTTAATTATCGCTTTATCAAAAAAGTGTATTTGGAATCAAAAGCATCGACTTGCTAACCACAAATGATGGGAGCTACTCTTTATTTTAGAATTCAACCAATTAATATCACTAAGAAATGCAATTTAAGTTCAAGAACTCTATTCTTTGTTGCAATTGAATGAATTCATGTTATAGACGATTCATGGAAACAGTTTTCATAGTGAATATAGTTGTTAAGAAAGAGTCAACATATAATTTCATGGTCAATGCATGAAAAATAGTTCTTGTAACAAGAACGGGTGTGTAATTTGCTTAAGGTGAGTAGAAACTCTCATTATTTAGGAATTAATCATGTTCACATTAGCATGAAATGCAAATCCAGATGAATGACTCCTTTGGCTGATGGATGTAAACAGATTTGGAGTAATAATGGTGTTAATACTTGTTTGATTTAATTAATATACTTCATTGTTTCTACATCATATGTCAATTTCATTATCACCGTATCAAAAAGTGCGTTTGGAATCAAAAGAGGAGTCTTGCTAACTAGATATGATGGGAGGTACTCTTTATTTTAGAATTCAACCAATTAATATCAATAGGAAGTGCAATTTGAGATCAAGAACACTATTATTTGTTTCAATTGAATGAATTCATGTTATAGATGATTCATGGAAATTGTTTTCATAATGAATATTGTCGTTGAGAAAGAGTCAACAGATAATTTGATGGTGAATGCATGAAAAATTGTTCTTGTAACAAGAAGGGGTGTGTAATTAGCTTCAGGTGAGTAGAAACTCTCATTATTTAGGAATTAATCAAGTTCACATTAGCACGAAATGCAAACCCAGATGAATGGCACCTTTGGCTGATGGATGTAAACAGATTTGGAGTAATAATGGTGTTAATACTTGTTTGATTTAATTAATATACTTCGTTGTTTAGCATCATATGTCAATTTCATTATCACCGTATCAAAAGGTGCATTTGGAATCAAAAGAGGAGCCTTGCTAACCAGAAATGATGGGAGGTACTCTTTATTTTAGAATTCAACCAATTAATATCAATAAGAAATGCAATTTAAGATCAGGAACTCTATTGTTTGTTGCAATGGAATGAATTCATGTTATAGATGATTAATGGAAATTGTTTTCATAATGAATATAGTCGTTAAGAAAGAGTCAACAAATAATTTGATGGTGAATGCATGAAAAATTGTTCTTGTAACAAGAAGAGGAGCCTAATTAGCTTGAGATGATTAGAAAGTCCCATTATTTTGTAATTAAACAAGTTCATATTGGCATGAAATGCAATCCAAGACGAATGACTCATTTGGCTGATGGACACAAACAGATTTGGAGTAATAATGGTGTTAATAGTTGTTTGATTTAATTAATATACTTCATTGTTTAGCATCATATGTCAATTTCATTATCACCGTATCAAAAGGTGGGTTTGGAATCAAAAGAGGAGCCTTGCTAACCAGAAATGATGGGAGGTACTCTTTATTTTAGAATTCAACAAATTAATATCAATAAGAAATGCAATTTAAGATCAGGAACTCTATTGTTTGTTGCAATTGAATGAGATCATGTTATAGACGATTAATGGAAGTTGTTTTCATAATGAATATAGTCGTTAGGAAAGAGTCAACAGAGAATTTGATGGTAAATGCATGAAAAATTGTTCTTGTAACAAGTAGAGGAGCCTAATTAGCTTGAGGTGATTAGAAAGTCCCATTATTTAGTAATTAAACAAGTTCACATTGGCATGAAATGCAATCCAAGACGAATGACTCATTTGGCTGATGGAGACAAACAGATTTGGAGTAATAATGGTGTTAATACTTGTTTGATTTAATTAATATACTTCATTGTTTAGCATCATATGTCAATTTCATTATCACTGTATCAAAAAGTGCATTTGGAATCAAAAGAGGAGCCTTGCTAACCAAAAATAATGGGAGCTACTCTTTATGCTAGAATTCAACCAATTAATATCAATAGGAAATGCAATTCGAGATCAAGAACTCTATTGTTTGTTGCAATTGAATGAATTCATGTTATAGACGATTCATTGAAATTGTTTTCATACTGAATATAGTTGTTAAGAAAGAGTCAACATATAATTTCATGGTCAATGCATGAAAAATAGTTCTTGTAACAAAAAGGGGTGTGTAATTAGCTTAAGGTGAGTAGAAACTCTCATTATTTAGGAATTAATCAAGTTCACATTAGCACGAAATGCAAACCCAGATGAATGACTCCTTTGGCTGATGGATGTAAACAGATTTGCAGTAATAATGGTGTTAATACTTGTTTGATTTAATTAATATACTTCATTGTTTAGCAACATATGTCAATTTAATTATTACATTATCGAAAAATGTGTTTGGAATCAAAAGCATAGACTTGCTAACCACAAATGATGGGAGGTACTCTTTATTTTAGAATTCAACCATTTAATATCAATAGGATATGCAATTTAAGATCAAGAACTCTATTGTTTGTTGCAATTGAATGAATTCATGTTATAGACGATTCATGGAAATTGTTTTCACAGTGATTATACTTGTTAAGAAAGAGTCAACATATAATTTCATGGTCAATGCATGAAACATAGTTCTTGTAACAAGAAGGGGTGTGTAATTAGCTTAAGGTGAGTAGAAACTCTCATTATTTAGGAATTAATCAAGTTCACAATAGCACGAAATGCGAACCCAGATGAATGACTCCTTTGGCTGATGGATGTAAACAGATTTGGAGTAATAATGGTGTTAAAACTTGTTTGATTTAATTAATATGCTTCATTGTTTTGCATCATATGTCAATTTCATTATCACCGTATCAAAAAGTGCGTGTGAAATCAAAAGAGGACCCTTGCTAACTAGAAATGATGGGAGGTACTCTTTATTTTAGAATTCAACCAATTAACATCAATAAGAAATGCAATTTAAAATCAGGAACTCTATTGTTTGTTGCAATTGAATGAATTCATGTTATAGACGATTCATGGAAATTGTTTTCATAATGAATAAAGTCGTTAAGAAAGAGTCAACAGATAATTTGATGGTGAATGCATGAAAAATTGTCCTTGTAACAAGAAGAGGAGCCTAATTAGCTCGAGGTGATTAGAAAGTCCCATTATTTAGTAATTAAACAAGTTCACATTGGCATGAAATGCTATCCAAGATGATGGATTCATTTGGTTGATGGACACAAACAGATTTGGAGTAATAATGGTGTTAATACTTGTTTGATTTAATTAATATACTTCATTGTTTAGCAACATATGTCAATTTAATTATTGCTTTATCAAAAAATGTGTTTGGAATCAAAAGCATCGACTTGATAACCACAAATGATGGGAGGTACTCTTTATTTCAGAATTCAACCAATTAATATCAATAAGAAATTCAATTTAAGATCAAGAACTCTATTGTTTGTTGCAATTGAATGAGATCATGTTATAGACGATTAATGGAAATTGTTTTCATAATGAATATAGTCGTTAGGAAAGAGTCAACAGAGAATTTGATGGTAAATGCATGAAAAATTGTTCTTGTAACAACATGTAGAGGAGCCTAATTAGCTTGAGGTGATTAGAAAGTCCCATTATTTAGTAATTAAACAAGTTCACATTGGCATGAAATGCAATCCAAGACGAATGACTCATTTGGCTGATGGACACAAACAGATTTGGAGTAATAATGGTGTTAATACTTGTTTGATTTAATTAATATACTTCATTGTTTAGCAACATATGTGAATTTAATTATCACTTTATCAAAAAGTGTTTTTGGAATCAAAAGCATCGACTTGCTAACCACAAATGATGGGAGCTACTCTTTATTTTAGAATTCAACCAATTAATATCACTAAGAAATGCAATTTAAGATCAAGAACTCTATTCTTTGTTGCAATTGAATGAATTCATGTTATAGACGATTCATGGAAACAGTTTTCATAGTGAATATAGTTGTTAAGAAAGAGTCAACATATAATTTCATGGTCAATGCATGAAAAATAGTTCTTGTAACAAGAAAGGGTGTGTAATTAGCTTAAGGTGAGTAGAAACTCTCATTATTTAGGAATTAATCAATTTCACATTAGCACGAAATGCAAACCCAGATGAATGACTCCTTTGGCTGATGGATGTAAACAGATTTGGAGTAATAATGGTGTTAATACTTGTTTGATTTAATTAATATACTTCATAGTTTTGCATCATATGTCAATTTCATTATCACCGTATCAAAAAGTGCGTTTGGAATCAAAAAGAGGAGCGTTGCTAACTAGATATGATGGGAGGTACTCTTTATTTTAGAATTCAACCAATTAATATCAATAAGAAACACAATTTAAAATCAGGAACTCTATTGTTTGTTGCAATTGAATGAATTCATATTATAGACGATTCATGCAAATTGTTTTCATAATGAATATAGTCATTAAGAAAGAGTGAACAGATAATTTCATGGTGAATGCATGAAAAATTGTTCTTGTAACAAGAAGAGGAGCCTAATTAGCTTGAGGTGCTTAGAAAGTCACATTATTTAGTAATTAAACAAGTTCACATTGGCATGAAATGCTATCCAAGATGAATGACTCATTTGGTTGATGGACACAAACAGATTTGGAGTAATAATGGTGTTAATACTTGTTTGATTTAATTAATATGCTTTATTGTTTAGCAACATATGTGAATTTAATTATCGCTTTATCAAAAAGTGTATTTGGAATCAAAAGCATCGACTTGCTAACCATAAATGATGGGAGCTACTCTTTAATTTAGAATTCAACCAATTAATATCACTAAGAAATGCAATTTAAGATCAAGAACTCTATTGTTTGTTGCAATTGAATGAATTCATGTTATAGACGATTCATGGAAATTGTTTTCATATAGTGAATATAGTTGTTAAGAAAGAGTCAACATATAATTTCATGGTCAATGCATGAAAAATAGTTCTTGTAACAAGAAGGGGTGTGTAATTTGCTTAAGGTGAGTAGAAAACTCTCATTATTTAGGAATTAATCATGTTCACATTAGCATGAAATGCAAACCCAGATGAATGACTCCTTTGGCTGATGGATGTAAACAGATTTGGAGTAATAATGGTGTTAATACTTGTTTGATTTAATTAATATACTTCATTGTTTTGCATCATATGTCAATTTCATTATCACCGTATCAAAAAGTGCGTTTGGAATCAAAAGAGGAGTCTTGCTAACTAGATATGATGGGAGGTACTCTTTATTTTAGAATTCAACCAATTAATATCAATAGGAAGTGCAATTTGAGATCAAGAACTCTATTATTTGTTTCAATTGAATGAATTCATGTTATAGACGATTCATGGAAATTGTTTTCATAATGAATATTGTCGTTGAGAAAGAGTCAACAGATAATTTGATGGTGAATGCATGAAAAATTGTTCTTGTGACAACAAGGGGTGTGTAATTAGCTTCAGGTGAGTAGAAACTCTCATTATTTAGGAATTAATGAAGTTCACATTAGCACGAAATGCAAACCCAGATGAATGGCACCTTTGGCTGATGGATGTAAACAGATTTGGAGTAATAATGGTGTTAATACTCTTTTGATTTAATTAATATACTTCGTTGTTTACCAACATATGTCAATTTCATTATCACTGTATCAAAAAGTACGATTCGAATCGAAAGACGAGCCTTGCTAACCAAAAATAATGGGAGGTACTCTTTATGTTAGAATTCAACCAATTAATATCAATAGGAAATGCAATTCGAGATCAAGAACTCTATTGTTTGTTGCAATTGAATGAATTCATGTTATAGACGATTTATGGAAATTGTTTTCATAATGAATATTGTCGTTGAGTAAGAGTCAACAGATAATTTGATGGTGAATGCATGAAAAATTGTTCTTGTAACAAGAAGGGGTGTGTAATTAGCTTAAGGTGAGTAGAAACTCTCATTATTTAGGAATTAATCAAGTTCACATTAGCACGAAATGCAAACCCAGATGAATGGCACCTTTGGCTGAATGATGTAAACAGATTTGGAGTAATAATGGTGTTAATACTCTTTTGATTTAATTAATATACTTCGTTCTTTAGCAACATATGTCAATTTCATTATCAGTGTATCAAAAAGTGCGTTTGGAATCAAAAGAGGAGCCTTGCTAACCAAAAATAATGGGAGGTACTCTTTATGCTAGAATTCAACCAATTAATATCAATAGGAAATGCAATTCGAGATCAAGAACTCTATTGTTTGTTGCAATTGAATGAATTCATGTTATAGACGATTTATGGAAATTGTTTTCATAATGAATAGTCATTGAGAAAGAGTCAACAGATAATTTGATGGTGAATGCATGAAAAATTGTTCTTGTAACAAGAAGGGTTGTGTAATTAGCTTAAGGTGAGTAGAAACTCTCATTATTTAGGAATTAATCAAGTTCACATTAGCACGAAATGCAAACCCAGATGAATGGCACCTTTGGCTGATGGATGTAAACAGATTTGAGTAATAATGGTGTTAATACTTGTTTGATTTAATTAATATACTTCGTTGTTTAGCATCATATGTCAATTTCATTATCACCGTATCAAAAGGTGCATTTGGAATCAAAAGAGGAGCCTTGCTAACCAGAAATGATGGGAGGTACTCTTTATTTTAGAATTCAACCAATTAATATCAATAAGAAATGCAATTTAAGATCAGGAACTCTATTGTTTGTTGCAATGGAATGAATTCATGTTATAGATGATTAATGGAAATTGTTTTCATAATGAATATAGTTGTTAAGAAAGAGTCAACAAATAATTTGATGGTGAAAGCATGAAAAATTGTTCTTGTAACAAGAAGAGGAGCCTAATTAGCTTGAGATGATTAGAAAGTCCCATTATTTTGTAATTAAACAAGTTCATATTGGCATGAAATGCAATCCAAGACGAATGACTCATTTGGCTGATGGACACAAACAGATTTGGAGTAATAATGGTGTTAATACTTGTTTGATTTAATTAATATACTTCATTGTTTAGCAACATATGTCAATTTAATTATTACATTATCGAAAAATGTGTTTGGAATTAAAAGCATAGACTTGCTAACCACAAATGATGGGAGGTACTCTTTATTTTAGAATTCAACCATTTAATATCAATAGGATATGCAATTTAAGATCAAGAACTCTATTGTTTATTGCAATTGAATGAATTCATGTTATAGACGATTCATGGAAATTGTTTTCACAGTGATTATACTTGTTAAGAAAGAGTCAACATATAATTTCATGGTCAATGCATGAAACATAGTTCTTGTAACAAGAAGGGGTGTGTAATTAGCTTAAGGTGAGTAGAAACTCTCATTGTTTAGGAATTAATCAAGTTCACATTAGCACGAAATGCAAACCTAGATGAATGACTCATTTGGCTGATGGATGTAAACAGATTTGGAGTAATAATGGTGTTAATACTTGCTTGATTTAATTAATATACTTCGTTGTTTAGCAACATATGTCAATTTCATTATCACTGTATCAAAAAGTGCGTTTGGAATCAAAAGGGGAGCCTTGCTAACAAAAAATAATGGGAGGTACTCTTTATGTTAGAATTCAACCAATTAATATCAATAGGAAATGCAATTCGAGATCAAGAACTCTATTGTTTGTTGCAATTGAATGAATTCATGTTATAGACGATTCATGGAAATTGTTTTCATAATGAATATAGTCATTAAGAAAGAGTCAACAAATAATTTGATGGTGAATGCATGAAAAATTGTTCTTGTAACAAGAAGGGGTGTGTAATTAGCTTAAGATGAGTAGAAACTCTCATTATTTAGGAATTAATCTAGTTCACATTTGCACGAAATGCAAACGTAGATGAATGGTACCTTTGGCTGATGGTTGTAAACAGATTCGGAGTAATAATGGTGTTAATACTCTTTTGATTTAATTAATATACTTCGTTGTTTAGAATCACATGTCAATTTCATTATCACCGTATCAAAAAGTGCGTTTGGAATCAAAAGAGGTGCCTTGCCAAGTAGAAATGATGGGAGGTACTCATTATTTTCGAATTTAACCAATTCATATCAATAAGAAATGCAATTTAAGATCAAGAACTCTATTGTTTGTTGCAATTGAATGAATTCATTTTATAGATGATTCATGGAAATTGTATTCATAATGAATATAGTCGTTAAGAAAGAGTCAACATATAATTTCATGGTCAATGCATGAAAAATAGTTCTTGTAACAAGAAGGGGTGTGTAATTAGCTTAAGGTGAGTAGAAACTCTCATTATTTAGGAATTAATCAAGTTCACATTAGCATGAAATGCAAACTCAGATGAATGACTCCTTTGGCTGATGGATGTAAATAGATTTGGAGTAATAATGGTGTTAATACTTGTTGGATTTAATTAATATGCTTTATTGTTTAGCAACATATGTGAATTTAATTATCGCTTTATCAAAAAGTGTTTTTGGAATCAAAAGCATCGACTTGCTAACCACAAATGATGGGAGCTACTCTTTATTTTAGAATTCAACCAATTAATATCACTAAGAAATGCAATTTAAGATCAAGAACTCTATTCTTTGTTGCAATTGAATGAATTCATGTTATAGACGATTCATGGAAACTGTTTTCATAGTGAATATAGTTGTTAAGAAAGAGTCAACATATAATTTCATGGTCAATGCATGAAAAATAGTTCTTGTAACAAGAAGGGGTGTGTAATTAGCTTAAGGTGAGTAGAAACTCTCATTATTTAGGAATTAATCAATTTCACATTAGCACGAAATGCAAACCCAGATGAATGACTCCTTTGGCTGATGGATGTAAACAGATTTGGAGTAATAATGGTGTTAATACTTGTTTGATTTAATTAATATACTTCATAGTTTTGCATCATATGTCAATTTCATTATCACCGTATCAAAAAGTGTTGGAATCAAAAAGAGGAGCGTTGCTAACTAGATATGATGGGAGGTACTCTTTATTTTAGAATTCAACCAATTAATATCAATAAGAAACACAATTTAAAATTAGGAACTCTATTGTTTGTTGCAATTGAATGAATTCATATTATAGGCGATTCATGCAAATTGTTTTCATAATGAATATAGTCATTAAGAAAGAGTCAACAGATAATTTCATGGTCAATGCATGAAAAATTGTTCTTGTAACAAGAAGAGGAGCCTAATTAGCTTGAGGTTCATAGAAAGTCACATTATTTAGTAATTAAACACGTTCACATTGGCATGAAATGCTATCAAAGATGAATGACTCATTTGGTTGATGGACACAAACAGATTTGGAGTAATAATGGTGTTAATACTTGTTTGATTTAATTAATATGCTTTATTGTTTAGCAACATATGTGAATTTAATTATCGCTTTATCAAAAAAGTGTATTTGGAATCAAAAGCATCGACGTTGCTAACCACAAATGATGGGAGCTACTCTTTATTTTAGAATTCAACCAATTAATATCACTAAGAAATGCAATTTAAGATCAAGAACTCTATTCTTTGTTGCAATTGAATGAATTCATGTTATAGACGATTCATGGAAACAGTTTTCATAGTGAATATAGTTGTTAAGAAAGAGTCAACATATAATTTCATGGTCAATGCATGAAAAATAGTTCTTGTAACAAGAAGGGGTGTGTAATTTGCTTAAGGTGAGTAGAAACTCTCATTATTTAGGAATTAATCAAGTTCACATTAGCACGAAATGCAAACCCAGATGAATGACTCCTTTGGCTGATGGATGTAAACAGATTTGGAGTAATAATGGTGTTAATACTTGTTTGATTTAATTAATATACTTCATAGTTTTGCATCATATGTCAATTTCATTATCACCGTATCAAAAAGTGCGTTTGGAATCAAAAAGAGGAGCCTTGCTAACTAGATATGATGGGAGGTACTCTTTATTTTAGAATTCAACCAATTAATATCAATAAGAAACATAATTTAAAATCAGGAACTCTATTGTTTGTTGCAATTGAATGAATTCATATTATAGACGATTCATGCAAATTGTTTTCATAATGAATATAGTCATTAGGAAAGAGTCAACAGATAATTTCATGGTGAATGCATGAAAAATTGTTCTTGTAACAAGAAGAGGAGCCTAATTAGCTTGAGGTGCTTAGAAAGTCCCATTATTTAGTAATTACACAAGTTCACATTGGCATGAAATGCTATCCAAGACGAATGACTCATTTGGTTGATAGACACAAACAGATTTGGAGTAATAATGGTGTTAATACTTATTTGATTTAATTAATATGCTTTATTGTTTAGCAACATATGTGAATTTAATTATCGCTTTATCAAAAAGTGTATTTGGAATCAAAACCATCGACTTGCTAACCACAAATGATGGGAGCTACTCTTTATTTTAGAATTCAACCAATTAATATCACTAAGAAATGCAATTTAAGATCAAGAACTCTATTGTTTGTTGCAATTGAATGAATTCATGTTATAGACGATTCATGGAAACTGTTTTCATAGTGAATATAGTTGTTAAGAAAGAGTCAACATATAATTTCATGGTCAATGCATGAAAAATAGTTCTTGTAACAAGAAGGGGTGTGTAATTTGCTTAAGGTGAGTAGAAACTCTCATTATTTAGGAATTAATCATGTTCACATTAGCACGAAATGCAAACCCAAATGAATGACTCCTTTGGCTGATGGATGTAAACAGATTTGGAGTAATAATGGTGTTAATACTTGTTTGATTTAATTAATATACTTCATTGTTTTGCATCATATGTCAATTTCATTATCACCGTATCAAAAAGTGCGTTTGGAATCAAAAGAGCAGCATTACTAACTAGATATGATGGGAGGTACTCTTTATTTTAGAATTCAACCAATTAATATCAATAGGAAGTGCAATTTGAGATCAAGAACTCTATTATTTGTTTCAATTGAATGAATTCATGTTATAGACGATTCATGGAAATTGTTTTCATAATGAATATTGTCGTTGAGAAAGAGTCAACAGATAATTTGATGGTGAATGCATGAAAAATTGTTCTTGTAACAAGAAGGGGTATGTAATTAGCTTCAGGTGAGTAGAAACTCTCATTATTTAGGAATTAATCAAGTTCACATTGGCACCAAGTGCAAACCCAGATGAATGGCACCTTTGGCTGATGGATGTAAACAGATTTGGAGTAATAATGGTGTTAATGCTCTTTTGATTTAATTAATATACTTCGTTGTTTAGCAACATATGTCAATTTCATTATCACTGTATCAAAAAGTGCGTTTGGAATCAAAAGACGAGCCTTGCTAACCAAAAATAATGGGAGGTACTCTTGATGCTAGAATTCAACCAATTAATATCAATAGGAATGCAATTCGAGATCAAGAACTCTATTGTTTGTTGCAATTGAATGAATTCATGTTATAGACGATTCATGGAAATTGTTTTCATAATGAATATAGTCATTGAGAAAGAGTCAACAGATAATTTGATGGTGAATGCATGAAAAATTGTTCTTGTAACAAGAAGGGGTGTGTAATTAGCTTAAGGTGAGTAGAAACTCTCATTATTTAGGAATTAATCAAGTTCACATTAGCACGAAATGCAAACCCAGATGAATGGCACCTTTGGCTGATGGATGTAAACAGATTTGGAGTAATAATGGTGTTAATACTTGTTTGATTTAATTAATATACTTCGTTGTTTAGCATCATATGTCAATTTCATTATCACCGTATCAAAAGGTGCATTTGGAATCAAAAGAGGAGCCTTGCTAACCTAGAAATGATGGGAGGTACTCTTTATTTTAGAATTCAACCAATTAATATCAATAAGAAATGCAATTTAAGATCAGGAACTCTATTGTTTGTTGCAATGGAATGAATTCATGTTATAGACGATTGATGAAAATTGTTTTCATAATGAATATAGTCGTTAAGAAAGAGTCAACATATAATTTCATGGTCAATCCATGAAAAATAGTTCTTGTAACAAGAAGAGGAGCGTAATTAGCTTAAGGTGAGTGGAAACTCTCATTAGTTAGGAATTAATCAAGTTCACATTAGCACGAAATACAAACCCAGATGAATGACTCATTTGGCTGATGGATGTAAACAGATTTGGAGTAATAATGGTGTTAATACTTGATTGATTTAATTAATATACTTCGTTGTTTAGCAACATATGCCAATTTCATTATCACTGTATCAAAAAAGTGCATTTGCAATCAAAAGAGGAGCCTTGCTAACCAAAAATAATGGGAGGTACTCTTTATGTTAGAATTCAACCAATTAATATCAATAGGAAATGCAATTCGAGATCAAGAACTCTATTGTTTGTTGCAATTGAATGAATTCATGTTATAGACGATTCATGGAAATTGTTTTCATAATGAATATTGTCGTTGAGAAAGAGTCAACAGATAATTTGATGGTGAATGCATGAAAAATTGTTCTTGTAACAAGAAGGGGTGTGTAATTAGCTTAAGGTGAGTAGAAACTCTCATTATTTAGGAATTAATCAAGTTCACATTAGCACGAAATGCAAACCCAGATGAATGGCACCTTTGGCTGATGGATGTAAACAGATTTGGAGTAATAATGGTGTTAATACTCTTTTTGATTTAATTAATATACTTCGTTGTTTAGCAACATATGTCAATTTCATTATCACTGTATCAAAAAGTGCGTTTGGAATCAAAAGAGGAGCCTTGCTAACCAAAAATAATGGGAGGTACTCTTTATGTTAGAATTCAACCAATTAATATCAATAGGAAATGCAATTCGAGATCAAGAACTCTATTGTTTGTTGCAATTGAATGAATTCATGTTATAGACGATTCATGGAAATTGTTTTCATAATGAATATTAGTCGTTGAGAAAGAGTCAACAGATAATTTGATGGTGAATGCATGAAAAATTGTTCTTGTAACAAGAAGAAGGGGTGTGTAATTAGCTTAAGGTGAGTAGAAACTCTCATTATTTAGGAATTAATCAAGTTCACATTAGCACGAAATGCAAACCCAGATGAATGGCACCTTTGGCTGATGGATGTAAACAGATTTGGAGTAATAATGGTGTTAATACTTGTTTGATTTAATTAATATACTTCGTTGTTTAGCATCATATGTCAATTTCATTATCACCGTATCAAAAGGTGCATTTGGAATCAAAAGAGGAGCCTTGCTAACCAGAAATGATGGGAGGTACTCTTTATTTTAGAATTCAACCAATTAATATCAATAAGAAATGCAATTTAAGATCAGGAACTCTATTGTTTGTTGCAAAGGAATGAATTCATGTTATAGAGGATTGATGAAAATTGTTTTCATAATGAAAATAGTCGTTAAGAAAGAGTCAACATATAATTTCATGGTCAATCCATGAAAAATAGTTCTTGTAACAAGAAGAGGAGCGTAATTAGCTTAAGGTGAGTGGAAACTCTCATTAGTTAGGAATTAATCAAGTTCACATTAGCAGGAAATACAAACCCAGATAAATGACTCATTTGGCTGATGGATGTAAACAGATTTGGAGTAATAATGGTGTTAATACTTGTTTTATTTTAATTAATATACTTCGTTGTTTAGCAACATATGTCAATTTCATTATCACTGTATCAAAAAGTGCGTTTGGAATCAAAAGAGGAGCCTTGCTAACCAAAAATAATGGGAGGTACTCTTTATGTTAGAATTCAACCAATTAATATCAATAGGAAGTGCAATTCGAGATCAAGAACTCTATTGTTTGTTGCAATTGAATGAATTCATGTTATAGACGATTCATGGAAATTGTTTTCATAATGAATATTGTCGTTGAGAAAGAGTCAACAGATAATTTGATGGTGAATGCATGAAAAATTGTTCTTGTAACAAGAAGGGGTGTGTAATTAGCTTAAGGTGAGTAGAAAACTCTCATTATTTAGGAATTAATCAAGTTCACATTAGCACGAAATGGAAACCCAGATGAATGGCACCTTTGGCTGATGGATATAAACAGATTTGGAGTAATAATGGTGTTAATACTCTTTTGATTTAATTAATATACTTCGTTGTTTAGCAACATATGTCAATTTCATTATCAGTGTATCAAAAAGTGCGTTTGGAATAAAAAGAGGAGCCTTGCTAACAAAAATAATGGGAGTTACTCTTTATGTTAGAATTCAACCAATTAATATCAATAGGAAATGCATTTCGAGATCAAGAACTCTATTGTTTGTTGCAATTGAATGAATTCATGTTATAGACGATTCATGGAAATTGTTTTCATAATGAATATAGTCATTGAGAAAGAGTCAACAGATAATTTGATGGTGAATGCATGAAAAATTGTTCTTGTAACAAGAAGGGGTGTGTAATTAGCTTAAGGTGAGTAGAAACTCTCATTATTTAGGAATTAATCAAGTTCACATTAGCACGAAATGCAAACCCAGATGAATGGCACCTTTGGCTGATGGATGTAAACAGATTTGGAGTAATAATGGTGTTAATACTCTTTTGATTTAATTAATATACTTCGTTGTTTAGCAACATATGTCAATTTCATTATCACTGTATCAAAAAGTGCGTTTGGAATCAAAAGAGGAGCCTTGCTAACCAAAAATAATGGGAGTTACTCTTTATGTTAGAATTCAACCAATTAATATCAATAGGAAATGCAATTCGAGATCAAGAACTCTATTGTTTGTTGCAATTGAATGAATTCATGTTATAGACGATTCATGGAAATTGTTTTCATAATGAATATAGTCATTGAGAAAGAGTCAACAGATAATTTGATGGTGAATGCATGAAAAATTGTTCTTGTAACAAGAAGGGGTGTGTAATTAGCTTAAGGTGAGTAGAAACTCTCATTATTTAGGAATTAATCAAGTTCACATTAGCACGAAATGCAAACCCAGATGAATGGAACCTTTGGCTGATGGATGTAAACAGATTTGGAGTAATAATGGTGTTAATACTTGTTTGATATAATTAATATACTTCGTTGTTTAGCATCATATGTCAATTTCATTATCACCGTATCAAAAGGTGCATTTGGAATCAAAAGAGGAGCCTTGCTAACTAGAAATGATGGGAGGTACTCTTTATTTTAGAATTCAACCAGTTAATATCAATAAGAAATGCAATTTAAGATCAGGAACTCTATTGTTTGTTGCAAAGGAATGAATTCATGTTATAGACGATTGATGAAAATTGTTTTCATAATGAAAATAGTCGTTAAGAAAGAGTCAACATATAATTTCATGGTCAATCCATGAAAAATAGTTCTTGTAACAAGAAGAGGAGCGTAATTAGCTTAAGGTGAGTGGAAACTCTCATTAGTTAGGAATTAATCAAGTTCACATTAGCAGGAAATACAAACCCAGATAAATGACTCATTTGGCTGATGGATGTAAACAGATTTGGAGTAATAATGGTGTTAATACTTGTTTTATTTAATTAATATACTTCGTTGTTTAGCAACATATGTCAATTTCATTATCACTGTATCAAAAAGTGCGTTTGGAAATCAAAAGAGGAGCCTTGCTAACCAAAAATAATGGGGAGGTACTCTTTATGTTAGAATTCAACCAATTAATATCAATAGGAAGTGCAATTCGAGATCAAGAACTCTATTGTTTGTTGCAATTGAATGAATTCATGTTATAGACGATTCATGGAAATTGTTTTCATAATGAATATTGTCGTTGAGAGAAAGAGTCAACAGATAATTTGATGGTGAATGCATGAAAAATTGTTCTTGTAACAAAGAAGGGGTGTGTAATTAGCTTAAGGTGAGTAGAAACTCTCATTATTTAGGAATTAATCAAGTTCACATTAGCACAAAATGCAAACCCAGATGAATGGCACCTTTGGCTGATGGATGTAAACAGATTTGGAGTAATAATGGTGTTAATACTCTTTTGATTTAATTAATATACTTCGTTGTTTAGCATCATATGTCAATTTCATTATCACCGTATCAAAAGGTGCATTTGGAATCAAAAGAGGAGCCTTGCTAACCAGAAATGATGGGAGGTACTCTTTATTTTAGAATTCAAACCAATTAATATCAATAAGAAATGCAATTTAAGATCAGGAACTCTATTGTTTGTTGCAAAGGAATGAATTCATGTTATAGACGATTGATGAAAATTGTTTTCATAATGAAAATAGTCGTTAAGAAAGAGTCAACATATAATTTCATGGTCAATCCATGAAAAATAGTTCTTGTAACAAGAAGAGGAGCGTAATTAGCTTAAGGTGAGTGGAAACTCTCATTAGTTAGGAATTAATCAAGTTCACATTAGCAGAAAAATACAAACCCAGATGAATGACTCATTTGGCTGATGGATGTAAACAGATTTGGAGTAATAATGGTGTTAATACTTGTTTTATTTAATTAATATACTTCGTTGTTTAGCAACATATGTCAATTTCATTATCACTGTATCAAAAAGTGCGTTTGGAATCAAAAGAGGAGCCTTGCTAACCAAAAATAATGGGAGGTACTCTTTATGTTAGAATTCAACCAATTAATATCAATAGGAAGTGCAATTCGAGATCAAGAACTCTATTGTTTGTTGCAATTGAATGAATTCATGTTATAGACGATTCATGGAAATTGTTTTCATAATGAATATTGTCGTTGAGAAAGAGTCAACAGATAATTTGATGGTGAATGCATGAAAAATTGTTCTTGTAACAAGAAGGGGTGTGTAATTAGCTTAAGGTGAGTAGAAACTCTCATTATTTAGGAATTAATCAAGTTCACATTAGCACGAAATGCAAACCCAGATGAATGGCACCTTTGGCTGATGGATGTAAACAGATTTGGAGTAATAATGGTGTTAATACTCTTTTGATTTAATTAATATACTTCGTTGTTTAGCATCATATGTCAATTTCATTATCACCGTATCAAAAAGTGCGTTTTGGAATCAAAAGAGGAGCCTTGCTAACCAAAAATAATGGGAGGTACTCTTTATGTTAGAATTCAACCAATTAATATCAATAGGAAATGCAATTCGAGATCAAGAACTCTATTGTTTGTTGCAATTGAATGAATTCATGTTATAGACGATTCATGGAAATTGTTTTCATAATGAATATAGTCATTGAGAAAGAGTCAACAGATAATTTGATGGTGAATGCATGAAAAATTGTTCTTGTAACAAGAAGGGGTGTGTAATTAGCTTAAGGTGAGTAGAAACTCTCATTATTTAGGAATTAATCAAGTTCACATTAGCACGAAATGCAAACCCAGATGAATGACTCACCTTTGGCTGATGGATGTAAACAGATTTGGAGTAATAATGGTGTTAATACTTGTTTGATTTAATTAATATACTTCATTGTTTAGCATCATATGTCAATTTCATTATCACCGTATCAAAAGGTGCATTTGGAATCAAAAGAGGAGCCTTGCTAACCAGAAATGATGGGAGGTACTCTTTATTTTAGAATTCAACCAATTAATATCAATAAGAAATGCAATTTAAGATCAGGAACTCTATTGTTTGTTGCAAAGGAATGAATTCATGTTATAGAGGATTGATGAAAATTGTTTTCATAATGAAAATAGTCGTTAAGAAAGAGTCAACATATAATTTCATGGTCAATCCATGAAAAATAGTTCTTGTAACAAGAAGAGGAGCGTAATTAGCTTAAGGTGAGTGGAAACTCTCATTAGTTAGGAATTAATCAAGTTCACATTAGCAGGAAATACAAACCCAGATAAATGACTCATTTGGCTGATGGATGTAAACAGATTTGGAGTAATAATGGTGTTAATACTTGTTTTATTTAATTAATATACTTCGTTGTTTAGCAACATATGTCAATTTCATTATCACTGTATCAAAAAGTGCGTTTGGAATCAAAAGAGGAGCCTTGCTAACCAAAAATAATGGGAGGTACTCTTTATGTTAGAATTCAACCAATTAATATCAATAGGAAGTGCAATTCGAGATCAAGAACTCTATTGTTTGTTGCAATTGAATGAATTCATGTTATAGACGATTCATGGAAATTGTTTTCATAATGAATATTGTCGTTGAGAAAGAGTCAACAGATAATTTGATGGTGAATGCATGAAAAATTGTTCTTGTAACAAGAAGGGGTGTGTAATTAGCTTAAGGTGAGTAGAAACTCTCATTATTTAGGAATTAATCAAGTTCACATTAGCACGAAATGCAAACCCAGATGAATGGCACCTTTGGCTGATGGATGTAAACAGATTTGGAGTAATAATGGTGTTAATACTCTTTTGATTTAATTAATATACTTCGTTGTTTAGCAACATATGTCAATTTCATTATCACTGTATCAAAAAGTGCGTTTGGAATCAAAAGAGGAGCCTTGCTAACCAAAAATAATGGGAGGTACTCTTTATGTTACAATTCAACCAATTAAATATCAATAGGAAATGCAATTCGAGATCAAGAACTCTATTGTTTGTTGCAATTGAATGAATTCATGTTATAGACGATTCATGGAAATTGTTTTTCATAATGAAATATAGTCATTGAGAAAGAGTCAA
>JBAPLH010001546.1:0-52713 GCA_037897445.1 Ceriops zippeliana
TGTAGGACCATAATTCACATGAGGTGAATTTAGAATGTCTTATTATTTCAAAATTAAATACCTTGTTCACATTATTGTACGGAATGCATACATGATGAATGACTCCCTTTGACAGATGGATTTTAAAATGGATTTAGAGTTTTAAATGGTGTTTATTATAATTGTTTGATTCAATCAACATACTAGGTTGTTTAGCCACATGTGTATTAATTTCATTATCAATGTGTGTCAAAAAAGTGTGTTTGGAGTCAAAAGAGGAGCCTTGCTAAATAAGAAATGATGGGAGAGGCAACTCTCTAATTCTTGAAATTCAACAATTAATATATCAATAAGAAAATGAAATTCAAGATCAAGCACATCCATTGTTTTGTGAAAATTGAAAGAATTCATGTTATGAAATATGGTCCCATGTACATAATTTTTTTTCATATGAATATTAATCGTGCGCGTCATTAAGGAAGAAGCAAAATGTAATTAAAAGTTATTGCATGAAAAATTGTCTTGGTAACAAATATGAGGAGCATAATTCACATGAGTGAATAGAATGTCTTATTATTTCATGAAATATTAAACCAGTTGACATTTGGACATGGAATATGCATACGGCATGATGAATCACAACACCTTTGACTGATGGATTTGAATGGATTTTAGAGTTTTAATGGTGTTTATACTTGTTTGATTCAAATCAACTAATACGCAATAGCTTAGGAGGTTGTTTAGCCCACATGTGTTAATTTCTATGATCAATATGGTTGTCAAGAAGTGTGTTTGGAGTCAAAAAGAGGAGCCTTGCTACTATGAAGAAATGATGGAGGAGGCACTCTCTAATTTTGAAATCCCCACAATTAATATCAATATGAAATGAAATTCAAGATCAAAGCACTCCATTGTTTGATAAATTGAATGAATTCATGTTATAAATAGTCCATGGGCATTTTTTTCATAATGAATATCGTCATTATGGAAGAAGCAAAATGTAATTTAAAGGTTATTGCATGCAAAAAATTTGTCTTTGGTAACAATATGAGGAGCATAATTCACATGAGGGTGAATAGAATTATCTCATTATATTCAATCAAATTAAACCACAGTTCACATTTGTACTGGGAATGCAAAACTAAATGATGAATAAAACCAATGATTGAATTGACTCCTTTGACTGATGGATTTAAATGGATTTAGAGTTTTAATAATGTTTATATTTGTTTGATTCAATCAATAATACTAGATTGTTTAGCCTCATGTGTTAAATTTCATGATCAATGAAGTCAAAAAGTGTGTTTGGAGTCAAAAGAGGAGCCTTGCTAATAAGAAATGATGGGGAGGCACACTCTCTAATCTTGAAATTGGCGCAATTAATATCAATAAGAAATGAAATTCAAGATCAAGGACATCCATTGTTTGTTAAATTGAATGAATATCATGTTATAAATGGTCCATGGGCATTGTTTTCATAATCAATATCGTCATTAAGGAAGAAGCAAAATGTAATTTAAAAGTTATTGCATGAAAAATTGTCTTGGTAACAATATGAGGAGCATAATTCACATGAGGTGAATAGAATGTCTTATTATTTCAGAATTAAACCAGTTGACATTACAGGTGAGTAACGGAATGCATACCATGATGAATGACTCCTTTTGACTGATGGATTTAAATGGATTTAGAGTTTCAATAGTGTTTTATATTGTTTGATTCAATCAAAATATACTAGATTGTTTAGCCACATGTGTTAATTTATGATCAATTATAGTCAAAAAGTGTGTTTGGAGGTCAAAAGAGGAGCCTTGCTAATAAGAAATGAATGGGAGGCACTCTCTAATCTTGAATTGCGCAATTAATATCAATAAGAAATGAAATTCAAGATCAAAGGACACCATTGTTTGTTAAATTGAATGAATTCATGTTATAAGATAGTCCATGGGCATTTTTTTCATAATCAATATCGTCATTAAGGAAGAAGCAAAATGTAATTTAAAAGTTATTGCATGAAAAATTGTCTTGGTAACAATATGAGGAGCATAATTCACATGAGGTGAATAGAATGTCTTATTATTTTCAGAATTAAACCAGTTGACATTTGTACGGAATGCATACCATGATGAAATGACTCCTTTTGACTGATGGATTTAAATGGATTTAGAGTTTTTCAATGGTGTTTATACTTGTTTGATTCAATCAGTATATACTAGATTGTTTAGCCTCATGTGTTAATTTCATGATCAATGAGTCAAAAAGTGTGTTTGGAGTCAAAAGAGGAGCCTTGCCAATAAGAAATAATGGGGAGGCACTCTCTAATTTTGATTCCCACAATTAATATCAATAAGAAATGAAATTCAAGATCAAGCACTCCATTGTTTGATAAATTGAATGAATTCATGTTATAAAATAGTCCATGGGCATTTTTTTTCATAATGAATATCGTCATTATGGAAGAAGCAAAATGTAATTTAAAAGTTATTGCATGCAAAATAGTCTTGGTAACAAAATGAGGATCATAATTCACATGAGGTGAATAGAATGTCTTATTATTTCAGAATTAAACCAGTTCACATTTGTACGGAATGCATACCATGATGAATGACTCCTTTGACTGATGGATTTAAATGGATTTAGAGTTTTAATAGTGTTTATATTTGTTTGATTCAATCAATATACTAGATTGTTTAGCCTCATGTGTTAATTTCATGATCAATGAGTCAAAAAGTGTGTTTGGAGTCAAAAGAGGAGCCTTGCTAATAAGAAATGATGGGAGGCACTCTCTAATCTTGAATTGCGCAATTAATATCAATAAGAAATGAAATTCAAGATCAAGGACACCATTGTTTGTTAAATTGAATGAATTCATGTTATAGATAGTCCATGGGCATTGTTTTCATAATCAATATCGTCATTAAGGAAGAAGCAAAATGTAATTTAAAAGTTATTGCATGAAAAATTGTCTTGGTAACAATATGAGGAGCATAATTCACATGAGGTGAATAGAATGTCTTATTATTTCAGAATTAAACCAGTTCACATTTGTACGGAATGCATACCATGATGAATGACTCCTTTGACTGATGGATTTAAATGGATTTAGAGTTTCAATGGTGTTTATACTTGTTTGATTCAATCAGTATACTAGATTGTTTAGCCACATGTGTTAATTTTATGATCAATGTGTCAAAAAGTGTGTTTGGAGTAAAAAAAGAGGAGCCTTGCCTAATAAGAAATGATGGGAGGCACTCTCTAATCTTGAATTCCACAATTAATATCAATAAGAAATGAAATTCAAGATCAAGCACTCCATTGTTTGATAAATTGAATGAATTTCATGTTATAAATGGTCCATGGGCATTTTTTTTAATAATGAATATCGTCATTATGGAAGAAGCAAAATGTAATTTTGAAAGTTATTGCAATGAAAAATAGTCTTGGTAACAAAATGAGGATCATAATTCACATGAGGTGAATAGAAATGTCTTATTATTTCATAATTAAACCAGTTCACATTTGTACGGAATGCATACCATGATGAATGACTCCTTTGACTGATGGATTTAAATGGATTTAGAGTTTTAATAGTGTTTATATTTGTTTGATTCAATCAATATACTAGATTGTTTAGCCTCATGTGTGTTAATTTCATGATCAATGAGTCAAAAAGTGTGTTTGGAGTCAAAAGAGGAGCCTTGCTAATAAGAAATGATGGGAGGCACTCTCTAATCTTGAATTGCGCAATTAATATCAATAAGAAATGAAATTCAAGATCAAGCACACCATTGTTTGTTAAATTGAATGAATTCATGTTATTGATAGTCCATGGGCATTGTTTTCATAATCAATATCGTCATTTAAGGAAGAAGCAAAAATGTAATTTAAAAGTTATTGCATGAAAAAAATTGTCTTGGTAACAATATGAGGAGCATAATTCACATGAGGTGAATAGAATGTCTTATTATTTCAGAATTAATCCAGTTCACATTTGTACGGAATGCATACCATGATGAAATGACTCCTTTGACTGATGGATTTAAATGGATTTAGAGTTTCAATGGTGTTTATATTTGTTTGATTCAATCAGTATACTAGATTGTTTAGCCACATGTGTTAATTTCATGATCAATGTGTCAAAAAGTGTGTTTGAGAGTCAAAAGAGGAGCCTTGCTAATAAGAAAATGATGGGAGGCACTCTCTATTTTGAATTCCACAATTAATATCAATAAGAAATGAAATTCAAGATCAAGCACACTCCATTGTTTGATAAATTGAAAGAATTCATGTTATAAATAGTCCATGGGCATTTTTTTCATAATGAATATCGTCATTAAGGAAGAAGCAAAATGTAATTTTAAAAGTTATTGCATGAAAAAATTGTCTTGGTAACAATATGAGGAGCATAATTCACATGAGGTGAATAGAATGTCTTATTATTTCAGAATTAAACCAGTTGACATTTGTACGGAATGCATACCATGATGAATGACTCCTTTGACTGATGGATTTAAATGGATTTAGAGTTTTCAATGGTGTTTATACTTGTTTGATTCAATCAGTATACTAGATTGTTTAGCCACATGTGTTAATTTTATGATCAATGTGTCAAAAAAGTGTGTTTGGAGTAAAAAGAGGAGCCTTGCCAATAAGAAATAATAGGAGGCACTCTCTAATTTTGAATTCCACAATTAATATCAATAAGAAATGAAATTCAAGATCAAGCACTCCATTGTTTGATAAATTGAATGAATTCATGTTATAAATGGTCCATGGGCATTTTTTTAATAATGAATATCGTCATTATGGAAGAAGCAAAATGTAATTTGAAAGTTATTGCATGCAAAATAGTCTTGGTAACAAAATGAGGATCATAATTCACATGAGGTGAATAGAATATCTCATTATTTCATAATTAAACCAGTTCACATTTGTACGGAATGCATACCATGATGAATGACTCCTTTGACTGATGGATTTAAATGGATTTAGAGTTTTAATAGTGTTTATATTTGTTTGATTCAATCAATATACTAGATTGTTTAGCCTCATGTGTTAATTTCATGATCAATTAGTCAAAAAGTGTGTTTGGAGTCAAAAGAGGAGCCTTGCTAATAAGAAATGATGGGAGGCACTCTCTAATCTTGAATTGCGCAATTAATATCAATAAGAAATGAAATTCAAGATCAAGGACACCATTGTTTGTTAAATTGAATGAATTCATGTTATTGATAGTAAATGGGCATTGTTTTCATAATCAATATCGTCATTAAGGAAGAAGCAAAATGTAATTTAAAAGTTATTGGATGAAAAATTGTCTTGGTAACAATATGAGGAGCATAATTCACATGAGGTGAATAGAATGTCTTATTATTTCAGAATTAAACCAGTTGACATTTGTACGGAATGCATACCATGATGAATGACTCCTTTGACTGATGGGATTTAAATGGATTTAGAGTTTCAATGGTGTTTATACTTGTTTGATTCAATCAGTATACTAGATTGTTTAGCCACATGTGTTAATTTTATGATCAATGTGTCAAAAAGTGTGTTTGGAGTAAAAAGAGGAGCCTTGCCAATAAGAAATAATAGGAGGCACTCTCTAATTTTGAATTCCACAATTAATATCAATAAGAAATGAAATTCAAGATCAAGCACTCCATTGTTTGATAAATTGAATGAATTCATGTTATAAATGGTCCATGGGCATTTTTTTAATAATGAATATCGTCATTATGGAAGAAGCAAAATGTAATTTGAAGGTTATTGCATGCAAAATAGTCTTGGTAACAAAATGAGGATCATAATTCACATGAGGTGAATAGAATATCTCATTATTTCATAATTAAACCAGTTCACATTTGTACGGAATGCATACCATGATGAATGACTCCTTTGACTGATGGATTTAAATGGATTTAGAGTTTTAATAGTGTTTATATTTGTTTGATTCAATCAATATACTAGATTGTTTAGCCTCATGTGTTAATTTCATGATCAATTAGTCAAAAAGTGTGTTTGGAGTCAAAAAGAGGAGCCTTGCTAATAAGAAATGATGGGAGGCACTCTCTAATCTTGAATTGCGCAATTAATATCAATAAGAAATGAAATTCAAGATCAAGGACACCATTGTTTGTTAAATTGAATGAATTCATGTTATAGATAGTCCATGGGCATTGTTTTCATAATCAATATCGTCATTAAGGAAGAAGCAAAATGTAATTTAAAAGTTATTGCATGAAAAATTGTCTTGGTAACAATATGAGGAGCATAATTCACATGAGGTGAATAGAATGTCTTATTATTTCAAAATTAAACCAGTTCACATTTGTACGGAATGCATACCATGATGAATGACTCCTTTGACTGATGGATTTTAAATGGATTTAGAGTTTCAATAGTGTTTATATTTGTTTGATTCAATCAAATATACTAGATTGTTTAGCCTCATGTGTTAATTTCATGATCAATGAGTCAAAAAAAGTGTGTTTGGAGTCAAAAGAGGAGCCTTGCTAATAAGAAATGATGGGAGGCACTCTCTAATCTTGAATTGCGCAATTAATATCAATAAGAAATGAAATTCAAGATCAAGGACACCATTGTTTGTTAAATTGAATGAATTCATGTTATTGATAGTAAATGGGCATTGTTTTCATAATCAATATCGTCATTAAGGAAGAAGCAAAATGTAATTTAAAAGTTATTGCATGAAAAATTGTCTTGGTAACAATATGAGGAGCATAATTCACATGAGGTGAATAGAATGTCTTATTATTTCAGAATTAAACCAGTTGACATTTGTACGGAATGCATACCATGATGATGAATGACTCCTTTGACTGATGGATTTAAATGGATTTAGAGTTTCAATGGTGTTTATACTTGTTTGATTCAATCAGTATACTAGATTGTTTAGCCACATGTGTTAATTTTATGATCAATGTGTCAAAAAGTGTGTTTGGAGTAAAAAGAGGAGCCTTGCCAATAAGAAATAATAGGAGGCACTCTCTAATTTTGAATTCCACAATTAATATCAATAAGAAATGAAATTCAAGATCAAGCACTCCATTGTTTGATAAATTGAATGAATTCATGTTTATAAATGGTCCATGGCATTTTTTTTTTAATAATGAATATCGTCATTATGGAAGAAGCAAAATGTAATTTGAAGGTTATTGCATGCAAAATAGTCTTGGTAACAAAATGAGGATCATAATTCACATGAGGTGAATAGAATATCTCATTATTTCATAATTTAACCAGTTCACATTTGTACGGAATGCATACCATGATGAATGACTCCTTTGACTGATGGATTTAAATGGATTTTAGAGTTTTAATAGTGTTTATATTTGTTTGATTCAATCAATATACTAGATTGTTTAGCCTCATGTGTTAATTTCATGATCAATGAGTCAAAAAAAGTGTGTTTGGAGTCAAAAGAGGAGCCTTGCTAATAAGAAATGATGGGAGGCACTCTCTAATCTTGAATTGCGCAATTAATATCAATAAGAAATGAAATTCAAGATCAAGGACACCATTGTTTGTTAAATTGAATGAATTCATGTTATTGATAGTAAATGGGCATTGTTTTCATAATCAATATCGTCATTAAGGAAGAAGCAAAATGTAATTTAAAAGTTATTGCATGAAAAATTGTCTTGGTAACAATATGAGGAGCATAATTCACATGAGGTGAATAGAATGTCTTATTATTTCAGAATTAAACCAGTTAACATTTGTACGGAATGCATACCATGATGAATGACTCCTTTGACTGATGGATTTAAATGGATTTAGAGTTTCAATGGTGTTTATACTTGTTTGATTCAATCAGTATACTAGATTGTTTAGCCACATGTGTTAATTTTATGATCAATGTGTCAAAAAAAGTGTGTTTGGAGTAAAAAGAGGAGCCTTGCCAATAAGAAATAATAGGAGGCACTCTCTAATTTTGAATTCCACAATTAATATCAATAAGAAATGAAATTCAAGATCAAGCACTCCATTGTTTGATAAATTGAATGAATTCATGTTATAAATGGTCCATGGGCATTTTTTTAATAATGAATATCGTCATTATGGAAGAAGCAAAATGTAATTTGAAAGTTATTTCATGCAAAATAGTCTTGGTAACAAAATGAGGATCATAATTCACATGAGGTGAATAGAATGTCTTATTATTTCAGAATTAAACCAGTTCACATTTGTACGGAATGCATACCATGATGAATGACTCCTTTGACTGATGGATTTAAATGGATTTAGAGTTTTAATAGTGTTTATATTTGTTTGATTCAATCAATATACTAGATTGTTTAGCCTCATGTGTTAATTTCATGATCAATTAGTCAAAACGTGTGTTTGGAGTCAAAAGAGGAGCCTTGCTAATAAGAAATGATGGGAGGCACTCTCTAATCTTGAATTGCGCAATTAATATCAATAAGAAATGAAATTCAAGATCAAGGACACCATTGTTTGTTAAATTGAATGAATTCGTATTATAGATAGTCCATGGGCATTGTTTTCATAATCATGAATATCGTCATTAAGGAAGACAAAAAAATGTAATTTAAAAGTTATTGCATGAAAAATTGTCTTGGTAACAATATGAGGAGCATAATTCACATGAGGTGAATAGAATGTCTTATTATTTCAGAATTAAACCAGTTGACATTTGTACGGAATGCATACCATGATGAATGACTCCTTTGACTGATGGATTTAAATGGATTTAGAGTTTCAATGGTGTTTATACTTGTTTGATTCAATCAGTATACTAGATTGTTTTAGCCACATGTGTTAATTTTATGATCAATGTGTCAAAAAGTGTGTTTGGAGTAAAAAGAGGAGCCTTGCCAATAAGAAATAATAGGAGGCACTCTCTAATTTTGAATTCCACAATTAATATCAATAAGAAATGAAATTCAAGATCAAGCACTCCATTGTTTGATAAATTGAATGAATTCATGTTATAAATGGTCCATGGGCATTTTTTTAATAATGAATATCGTCATTATGGAAGAAGCAAAATGTAATTTGAAAGTTATTGCATGCAAAATAGTCTTGGTAACAAAATGAGGATCATAATTCACATGAGGTGAATAGAATATCTCATTATTTCATAATTAAACCAGTTCACATTTGTACGGAATGCATACCATGATGAATGACTCCTTTGACTGATGGATTTAAATGGATTTAGAGTTTTAATAGTGTTTATATTTGTTTGATTCAATCAATATACTAGATTGTTTAGCCTCATGTGTTAATTTCATGATCAATTAGTCAAAAAGTGTGTTTGGAGTCAAAAGAGGAGCCTTGCTAATAAGAAATGATGGGAGGCACTCTCTAATCTTGAATTGCGCAATTAATATCAATAAGAAATGAAATTCAAGATCAAGGACACCATTGTTTGTTAAATTGAATGAATTCATGTTATAGATAGTCCATGGGCATTGTTTTCATAATCAATATCGTCATTAAGGAAGAAGCAAAAAAATGTAATTTAAAAGTTATTGGATGAAAAATTGTCTTGGTAACAATATGAGGAGCATAATTCACATGAGGTGAATAGAATGTCTTATTATTTCAAAATTAATCCAGTTCACATTTGTACGGAATGCATACCATGATGAATGACTCCTTTGACTGATGGATTTAAATGGATTTAGAGTTTCAATAGTGTTTATATTTGTTTGATTCAATCAATATACTAGATTGTTTAGCCTCATGTGTTAATTTTTCATGATCAATGAGTCAAAAAGTGTGTTTGGAGTCAAAAGAGGAGCCTTGCTAATAAGAAATGATGGGGAGGCACTCTCTAATCTTGAATTGCGCAATTAATATCAATAAGAAATGAAATTCAAGATCAAGGACACCATTGTTTGTTAAATTGAATGAATTCATGTTATTGATAGTAAATGGGCATTGTTTTTTCATAATCAATATCGTCATTAAGGAAGAAGCAAAATGTAATTTAAAAGTTATTGCATGAAAAAATTGTCTTGGTAACAATATGAGGAGCATAATTCACATGAGGTGAATAGAATGTCTTATTATTATTTCAGAATTAAACCAGTTCACATTTGTACGGAATGCATACCATGATGAATGACTCCTTTGACTGATGGATTTAAATGGATTTAGAGTTTCAATGGTGTTTATACTTGTTTGATTCAATCAGTATACTAGATTGTTTAGCCACATGTGTTAATTTTATGATCAATGTGTCAAAAAGTGTGTTTGGAGTAAAAAGAGGAGCCTTGCCAATAAGAAATAATAGGAGGCACTCTCTAATTTTGAATTCCACAATTAATATCAATAAGAAATGAAATTCAAGATCAAGCACTCCATTGTTTGATAAATTGAATGAATTCATGTTATAAATGGTCCATGGGCATTTTTTTAATAATGAATATCGTCATTATGGAAGAAGCAAAATGTAATTTGAAGGTTATTGCATGCAAAATAGTCTTGGTAACAAAATGAGGATCATAATTCACATGAGGTGAATAGAATATCTCATTATTTCATAATTAAACCAGTTCACATTTGTACGGAATGCATACCATGATGAATGACTCCTTTGACTGATGGATTTAAATGGATTTAGAGTTTTAATAGTGTTTATATTTGTTTGATTCAATCAATATACTAGATTGTTTAGCCTCATGTGTTAATTTCATGATCAATGAGTCAAAAAGTGTGTTTGGAGTCAAAAGAGGAGCCTTGCTAATAAGAAATGATGGGAGGCACTCTCTAATCTTGAATTGCGCAATTAATATCAATAAGAAATGAAATTCAAGATCAAGGACACCATTGTTTGTTAAATTGAATGAATTCATGTTATAGATAGTCCATGGGCATTGTTTTTCATAATCAATATCGTCATTAAGGAAGAAGCAAAATGTAATTTAAAAGTTATTGCATGAAAAATTGTCTTGGTAACAATATGAGGAGCATAATTCACATGAGGTGAATAGAATGTCTTATTATTTCAAAAATTAAACCAGTTGACATTTGTACGGAATGCATACCATGATGAATGACTCCTTTGACTGATGGATTTAAATGGATTTAGAGTTTCAATGGTTTTATACTTGTTTGATTCAATCAAATATACTAGATTGTTTAGCCACATGTGTTAATTTTATGATCAATGTGTCAAAAAGTGTGTTTGGAGTCAAAAGAGGAGCCTTGCTAATAAGAAATGATGGGAGGCACTCTCTAAATTTGAATTGCCACAATTAATATCAATAAGAAATGAAATTCAAGATCAAGCACTCCATTGTTTGATAAATTGAAATGAATTCATGTTATTGATAGTCCATGGGCATTTTTTTCATAATGAATATCGTCATTAAGGAAGAAGCAAAATGTAATTTAAAAAAGTTATTGCATGAAAAAATTGTCTTGGTAACAATATGAGGAGCATAATTCACATGAGGTGAATAGAATGTGTCTTATTATTTCAGAATTAAACCAGTTGACATTTGTACGGAATGCATACCATGATGAATGACTCCTTTGACTGATGGATTTAAATGGATTTAGAGTTTCAATGTGTGTTTATACTTGTTTGATTCAATCAGTATACTAGATTGTTTAGCCACATGTGTTAATTTTATGATCAATGTGTCAAAAAGTGTGTTTGGAGTAAAAAGAGGAGCCTTGCTAATAAGAAAAATGATAGGAGGCACTCTCTAATTTTGAATTCCACAATTAATATCAATAAGAAATGAAATTCAAGATCAAGCACTCCATTGTTTGATAAATTGAATGAATTCATGTTATAAATAGTCCATGGGCATTTTTTTCATAATGAATATCGTCATTAAGGAAGAAGCAAAATGTAATTTAAAAGTTATTGCATGAAAAAATTGTCTTGGTAACAAAATGAGGAGCATAATTCACATGAGGTGAATAGAATGTCTTATTATTTCATAATTAAACCAGTTCACATTTGTACGGAATGCATACCATGATGAATGACTCCTTTGACTGATGGATTTAAATGGATTTAGAGTTTCAATAGTGTTTATATTTGTTTGATTCAATCAATATACTAGATTGTTTAGCCTCATGTGTTAATTTCATGATCAATGAGTCAAAAAGTGTGTTTGGAGTCAAAAGAGGAGCCTTGCTAATAAGAAATGATGGGAGGCACTCTCTAATCTTGAATTGCGCAATTAATATCAATAAGAAATGAAATTCAAGATCAAGGACACCATTGTTTGTTAAATTGAATGAATTCATGTTATTGATAGTAAATGGGCATTGTTTTCATAATCAATATCGTCATTAAGGAAGAAGCAAAATGTAATTTAAAAGTTATTGCATGAAAAATTGTCTTGGTAACAATATGAGGAGCATAATTCACATGAGGTGAATAGAATGTCTTATTATTTCAGAATTAAACCAGTTCACATTTGTACGGAATGCATACCATGATGAATGACTCCTTTGACTGATGGATTTAAATGGATTTAGAGTTTCAATGGTGTTTATACTTGTTTGATTCAATCAGTATACTAGATTGTTTAGCCTCATGTGTTAATTTTCATGATCAATGAGTCAAAAAGTGTGTTTGGAGTCAAAAGAGGAGCCTTGCTAATAAGAAATGATGGGAGCCACTCTCTAATTTTGAATCCCACAATTAATATCAATAAGAAATGAAATTCAAGATCAAGGACACCATTGTTTGTTAAATTGAATGAATTCATGTTATAAATAGTCCATGGGCATTTTTTTCATAATGAATATCGTCATTAAGGAAGAAGCAAAATGTAATTTAAAAGTTATTGCATGGAAAATTGTCTTGGTAACAATATGAGGAGCATAATTCACATGAGGTGAATAGAATGTGTTATTCTTTCAGAATTAAACCAGTTGACATTTGTACGGAATGCATACCATGATGAATGACTCCTTTGACTGATGGATTTAAATGGATTTAGAGTTTTAATAGTGTTTTATATTTGTTTGATTCAATCAATATACTAGATTGTTTAGCCTCATGTGTTAATTTCATGATCAATGAGTCAAAAAGTGTGTTTGGAGTCAAAAGAGGAGCCTTGCTAATAAGAAATGATGGGAGGCACTCTCTAATCTTGAATTGCGCAATTAATATCAATAAGAAATGAAATTCAAGATCAAGGACACCATTGTTTGTTAAATTGAATGAATTCATGTTATTGATAGTCCATGGGCATTGTTTTCATAATCAATATCGTCATTAAGGAAGAAGCAAAATGTAATTTAAAAGTTATTGCATGAAAAATTGTCTTGGTAACAATATGAGGAGCATAATTCACATGAGGTGAATAGAATGTCTTATTATTTCAGAATTAAACCAGTTGACATTTGTACGGAATGCATACCATGATGAATGACTCCTTTGACTGATGGATTTAAATGGATTTAGAGTTTCAATGGTGTTTATACTTGTTTGATTCAATCAGTATACTAGATTGTTTAGCCACATGTGTTAATTTTATGATCAATGTGTCAAAAAGTGTGTTTGGAGTAAAAAGAGGAGCCTTGCCAATAAGAAATAATAGGAGGCACTCTCTAATTTTGAATTCCACAATTAATATCAATAAGAAATGAAATTCAAGATCAAGCACTCCATTGTTTGATAAATTGAATGAATTCATGTTTATAAATGGTCCATGGGCATTTTTTTTAATAATGAATATCGTCATTATGGAAGAAGCAAAATGTAATTTGAAAGTTATTGCATGCAAAATAGTCTTGGTAACAAAATGAGGATCATAATTCACATGAGGTGAATAGAATATCTCATTATTTCATAATTTAAACCAGTTCACATTTGTACGGAATGCATACCATGATGAATGACTCCTTTGACTGATGGATTTAAATGGATTTAGAGTTTTAATAGTGTTTATATTTGTTTGATTCAATCAATATACTAGATTGTTTAGCCTCATGTGTTAATTTCATGATCAATTAGTCAAAAAGTGTGTTTGGAGTCAAAAGAGGAGCCTTGCTAATAAGAAATGATGGGAGGCACTCTCTAATCTTGAATTGCCGCAATTAATATCAATAAGAAATGAAATTCAAGATCAAGGACACCATTGTTTGTTAAATTGAATGAATTCATGTTATAGATAGTCCATGGGCATTGTTTTCATAATCAATATCGTCATTAAGGAAGAAGCAAAATGTAATTTAAAAGTTATTGGATGAAAAATTGTCTTGGTAACAATATGAGGAGCATAATTCACATGAGGTGAATAGAATGTCTTATTATTTCAGAATTAAACCAGTTCACATTTGTACGGAATGCATACCATGATGAATGACTCCTTTGACTGATGGATTTAAATGGATTTAGAGTTTCAATAGTGTTTATACTTGTGTTTGATTCAATCAATATACTAGATTGTTTAGCCTCATGTGTTTAATTTCATGATCAATGAGTCAAAAAGTGTGTTTGGAGTCAAAAGAGGAGCCTTGCTAATAAGAAATGATGGGAGGCACTCTCTAATCTTGAATTCCCGCAATTAATATCAATAAGAAATGAAATTCAAAGATCAAGGACACTCCATTGTTTGTTAAATTGAATGAATTCATGTTATTGATAGTCCATGGGCATTTTTTTCATAATCAATATCGTCATTAAGGAAGAAGCAAAATGTAATTTAAAAAGTTATTGCATGAAAAATTGTCTTGGTAACAATATGAGGAGCATAATTCACATGAGGTGAATAGAATGTCTTATTATTTCAGAAAATTAAACCAGTTCACATTTGTACGGAATGCATACCATGATGAATGACTCCTTTGACTGATGGATTTAAATGGATTTAGAGTTTCAATGGTGTTTATACTTGTTTGATTCAATCAGTATACTAGATTGTTTAGCCACATGTGTTAATTTTATGATCAATGTGTCAAAAAGTGTGTGTTTGGAGTCAAAAGAGGAGCCTTGCCAATAAGAAATAATAGGAGGCACTCTCTAATTTTGAATTCCACAATTAATATCAATAAGAAATGAAATTCAAGATCAAGCACTCCATTGTTTGATAAATTGAATGAATTCATGTTATAAATGGTCCATGGGCATTTTTTTAATAATGAATATCGTCATTAAGGAAGAAGCAAAATGTAATTTGAAAGGTTATTGCATGCAAAAATAGTCTTGGTAACAATATGAGGAGCATAATTCACATGAGGTGAATAGAATGTCTTATTATTTCATAATTAAACCCAGTTCACATTTGTACGGAATGCATACCATGATGAATGACTCCTTTGACTGATGGATTTAAATGGATTTAGAGTTTTCAATAGTGTTTATATTTGTTTGATTCAATCAATATACTAGATTGTTTAGCCTCATGTGTTAATTTCATGATCAATGAGTCAAAAAGTGTGTTTGGAGTCAAAAGAGGAGCCTTGCTAATAAGAAATGATGGGAGGAGGCACTCTCTAATCTTGAATTGCGCAATTAATATCAATAAGAAATGAAATTCAAGATCAAGGACACCATTGTTTGTTAAATTGAATGAATTCATGTTATAGATAGTCCATGGGCATTTTTTTCATAATCAATATCGTCATTAAGGAAGAAGCAAAATGTAATTTAAAAGTTATTGCATGAAAAATTGTCTTGGTAACAATATGAGGAGCATAATTCACATGAGGTGAATAGAATGTCTTATTATTTCAGAATTAAACCAGTTCACATTTGTACGGAATGCATACCATGATGAATGACTCCTTTGACTGATGGATTTAAAATGGATTTAGAGTTTCAATAGTGTTTATACTTGTTTGATTCAATCAATATACTAGATTGTTTAGCCTCATGTGTTAATTTCATGATCAATGAGTCAAAAAGTGTGTTTGGAGTCAAAAGAGGAGGAGCCTTGCTAATAAGAAATGATGGGAGGCACTCTCTAATCTTGAATTGCACAATTAATATCAATAAGAAATGAAATTCAAGATCAAGCACTCCATTGTTTTGTTAAATTGAATGAATTCATGTTATTGATAGTCCATGGGGCATTTTTTTCATAATCAATATCGTCATTATGGAAGAAGCAAAATGTAATTTGAAAAGTTATTTGCATGCAAAAATTGTCTTGGTAACAATATGAGGAGCATAATTCACATGAGGTGAATAGAATGTCTTATTATTTCAGAATTAAACCAGTTCACATTTGTACGGAATGCATACCATGATGAATGACTCCTTTGACTGATGGATTTAAATGGATTTAGAGTTTCAATAGTGTGTTTATATTTGTTTGATTCAATCAATATACTAGATTGTTTAGCCTCATGTGTTAATTTCATGATCAATGAGTCAAAAAGTGTGTTTGGAGTCAAAAGAGGAGCCTTGCTAATAAGAAATGATGGGAGGCACTCTCTAATCTTGAATTGCGCAATTAATATCAATAAGAAATGAAATTCAAGATCAAGGACACCATTGTTTGTTAAATTGAATGAATTCATGTTATAGATAGTCCATGGGCATTTTTTTTCATAATCAATATCGTCATTAAGGAAGAAGCAAAATGTAATTTAAAAGTTATTGCATGAAAAATTGTCTTGGTAACAATATGAGGAGCATAATTCACATGAGGTGAATAGAATGTCTTATTATTTCAGAATTAAACCAGTTGACATTTGTACGGAATGCATACCATGATGAATGACTCCTTTGACTGATGGATTTAAATGGATTTAGAGTTTCAATGGGTGTTTATACTTGTTTGATTCAATCAGTATACTAGATTGTTTAGCCACATGTGTTAATTTTATGATCAATGTGTCAAAAAGTGTGTTTGGAGTAAAAAGAGGAGCCTTGCCAATAAGAAATAATAGGAGGCACTCTCTAATTTTGAATTCCACAATTAATATCAATAAGAAATGAAATTCAAGATCAAGCACTCCATTGTTTGATAAATTGAATGAATTCATGTTATAAATGGTCCATGGGCATTTTTTTAATAATGAATATCGTCATTATGGAAGAAGCAAAATGTAATTTGAAAGTTATTTCATGCAAAATAGTCTTGGTAACAAAATGAGGATCATAATTCACATGAGGTGAATAGAATATCTCATTATTTCATAATTAAACCAGTTCACATTTGTACGGAATGCATACCATGATGAATGACTCCTTTGACTGATGGATTTAAATGGATTTAGAGTTTTAATAGTGTTTATATTTGTTTGATTCAATCAATATACTAGATTGTTTAGCCTCATGTGTTAATTTCATGATCAATTAGTCAAAAAGTGTGTTTGGAGTCAAAAGAGGAGCCTTGCTAATAAGAAATGATGGGAGGCACTCTCTAATCTTGAATTGCGCAATTAATATCAATAAGAAATGAAATTCAAGATCAAGGACACCATTGTTTGTTAAAATTGAATGAATTCATGTTATAGATAGTCCATGGGCATTGTTTTCATAATCAATATCGTCATTAAGGAAGAAGCAAAATGTAATTTAAAAGTTATTGGATGAAAAATTGTCTTGGTAACAATATGAGGAGCATAATTCACATGAGGTGAATAGAATGTCTTATTATTTCAAAATTAAACCAGTTCACATTTGTACGGAATGCATACCATGATGAATGACTCCTTTGACTGATGGATTTAAATGGATTTAGAGTTTCAATAGTGTTTATATTTGTTTGATTCAATAAATATACTAGATTGTTTAGCCTCATGTGTTAAATTTCATGATCAATTGAGTCAAAAAGTGTGTTTGGAGTCAAAAGAGGAGCCTTGCTAATAAGAAATGATGGGAGGCACTCTCTAATCTTGAATTGCGCAATTAATATCAATAAGAAATGAAATTCAAGATCAAGGACACCATTGTTTGTTAAATTGAATGAATTCATGTTATTGATAGTAAATGGGCATTGTTTTCATAATCAATATCGTCATTAAGGAAGAAGCAAAATGTAATTTAAAAGTTATTGCATGAAAAATTGTCTTGGTAACAATATGAGGAGCATAATTCACATGAGGTGAATAGAATGTCTTATTATTTCAGAATTAAACCAGTTGACATTTGTACGGAATGCATACCATGATGAATGACTCCTTTGACTGATGGATTTAAATGGATTTAGAGTTTCAATGGTGTTTATACTTGTTTGATTCAATCAGTATACTAGATTGTTTAGCCACATGTGTTAATTTTATGATCAATGTGTCAAAAAGTGTGTTTGGAGTAAAAAAGAGGAGCCTTGCCAATAAGAAAAATAATAGGAGGCACTCTCTAATTTTGAATTCCACAATTAATATCAATAAGAAATGAAATTCAAGATCAAGCACTCCATTGTTTGATAAATTGAATGAATTCATGTTATAAATGGTCCATGGGCATTTTTTTAATAATGAATATCGTCATTATGGAAGAAGCAAAATGTAATTTGAAGGTTATTGCATGCAAAATAGTCTTGGTAACAAAATGAGGATCATAATTCACATGAGGTGAATAGAATATCTCATTATTTCATAATTTAACCAGTTCACATTTGTACGGAATGCATACCATGATGAATGACTCCTTTGACTGATGGATTTAAATGGATTTAGAGTTTTAATAGTGTTTATATTTGTTTGATTGATTCAATCAATATACTAGATTGTTTAGCCTCATGTGTTAATTTCATGATCAATGAGTCAAAAAGTGTGTTTGGAGTCAAAAGAGGAGCCTTGCTAATAAGAAATGATGGGAGGCACTCTCTAATCTTGAATTGCGCAATTAATATCAATAAGAAATGAAATTCAAGATCAAGGACACCATTGTTTGTTAAATTGAATGAATTCATGTTATAGATAGTCCATGGGCATTGTTTTCATAATCAATATCGTCATTAAGGAAGAAGCAAAATGTAATTTAAAAGTTATTGGATAAAAAATTGTCTTGGTAACAATATGAGGAGCATAATTCACATGAGGTGAATAGAATGTCTTATTATTTCAGAATTAAACCAGTTGACATTTGTACGGAATGCATACCATGATGAATGACTCCTTTGACTGATGGATTTAAATGGATTTAGAGTTTCAATGGTGTTTATACTTGTTTGATTCAATCAGTATACTAGATTGTTTAGCCACATGTGTTAATTTTATGATCAATGTGTCAAAAAGTGTGTTTGGAGTAAAAAGAGGAGCCTTGCCAATAAGAAATAATAGGAGGCACTCTCTAATTTTGAATTCCACAATTAATATATCAATAAGAAATGAAATTCAAGATCAAGCACTCCATTGTTTGATAAATTGAATGAATTCATGTTATAAATGGTCCATGGGCATTTTTTTAATAATGAATATCGTCATTATGGAAGAAGCAAAATGTAATTTGAAGGTTATTGCATGCAAAATAGTCTTGGTAACAAAATGAGGATCATAATTCACATGAGGTGAATAGAATGTCTTATTATTTCAGAATTAAACCAGTTGACATTTGTACGGAATGCATACCATGATGAATGACTCCTTTGACTGATGGATTTAAATGGATTTAGAGTTTTAATAGTGTTTATATTTGTTTGTTTGATTCAAATAAATATACTAGATTGTTTAGCCTCATGTGTTTAATTTCATGATCAATGAGTCAAAAAGTGTGTTTGGAGTCAAAAAGAGGAGCCTTGCTAATAAGAAATGATGGGAGGCACTCTCTAATCTTGAATTGCGCAATTAATATCAATAAGAAATGAAATTCAAGATCAAGGACACCATTGTTTGTTAAATTGAATGAATTCATGTTATTGATAGTCCATGGGCATTTTTTTCATAATCAATATCGTCATTAAGGAAGAAGCAAAATGTAATTTAAAAGTTTATTGCATGAAAAAATTGTCTTGGTAACAATATGAGGAGCATAATTCACATGAGGTGAATAGAATGTCTTATTATTTCAGAATTAAAACCAGTTCACATTTGTACGGAATGCATACCATGATGAATGACTCCTTTGACTGATGGATTTAAATGGATTTAGAGTTTTAATAGTGTTTATATTTGTTTGATTCAATCAATATACTAGATTGTTTAGCCTCATGTGTTAATTTTCATGATCAATGAGTCAAAAAGTGTGTTTGGAGTCAAAAGAGGAGCCTTGCTAATAAGAAAATGATGGGAGGCACTCTCTAAATCTTGAATTGCGCAATTAATATCAATAAGAAATGAAATTCAAGATCAAGGACACCATTGTTTGTTAAATTGAATGAATTCATGTTATTGATAGTCCATGGGCATTTTTTTTCATAATCAATATCGTCATTAAGGAAGAAGCAAAATGTAATTTAAAAGTTATTGCATGAAAAATTGTCTTGGTAACAATATGAGGAGCATAATTCACATGAGGTGAATAGAATGTCTTATTATTTCAGAATTAAACCAGTTGACATTTGTACGGAATGCATACCATGATGAATGACTCCTTTGACTGATGGATTTAAATGGATTTAGAGTTTCAATGTGTGTTTATACTTGTTTGATTCAATCAGTATACTAGATTGTTTAGCCACATGTGTTAATTTTATGATCAATGTGTCAAAAAGTGTGTTTGGAGTAAAAAGAGGAGCCTTGCCAATAAAGAAATAATAGGAGGCACTCTCTAATTTTGAATTCCACAATTAATATCAATAAGAAATGAAATTCAAGATCAAGCACTCCATTGTTTGATAAATTGAATGAATTCATGTTATAAATGGTCCATGGGCATTTTTTTAATAATGAATATCGTCATTATGGAAGAAGCAAAATGTAATTTGAAAGTTATTGCATGCAAAAAATAGTCTTGGTAACAAAATGAGGATCATAATTCACATGAGGTGAATAGAATATCTCATTATTTCATAATTAAACCAGTTCACATTTGTACGGAATGCATACCATGATGAATGACTCCTTTGACTGATGGATTTAAATGGATTTAGAGTTTTAATAGTGTTTATATTTGTTTGATTCAATCAATATACTAGATTGTTTAGCCTCATGTGTTTAATTTCATGATCAATGAGTCAAAAAGTGTGTTTGGAGTCAAAAGAGGAGCCTTGCTAATAAGAAATGATGGGAGGCACTCTCTAATCTTGAATTGCGCAATTAATATCAATAAGAAATGAAATTCAAGATCAAGGACACCATTGTTTGTTAAATTGAATGAATTCATGTTATAGATAGTCCATGGGCATTGTTTTCATAATCAATATCGTCATTAAGGAAGAAGCAAAATGTAATTTAAAAGTTATTGGATGAAAAATTGTCTTGGTAACAATATGAGGAGCATAATTCACATGAGGTGAATAGAATGTCTTATTATTTCAAAATTAATCCAGTTCACATTTGTACGGAATGCATACCATGATGAATGACTCCTTTGACTGATGGATTTAAATGGATTTAGAGTTTCAATAGTGTTTATATTTGTTTGATTCAATCAATATACTAGATTGTTTAGCCTCATGTGTTAATTTCATGATCAATGAGTCAAAAAGTGTGTTTGGAGTCAAAAGAGGAGCCTTGCTAATAAGAAATGATGGGAGGCACTCTCTCTAATCTTGAATTGCGCAATTAATATCAATAAGAAATGAAATTCAAGATCAAGGACACCATTGTTTGTTAAATTGAATGAATTCATGTTATTGATAGTAAATGGGCATTGTTTTCATAATCAATATCGTCATTAAGGAAGAAGCAAAATGTAATTTAAAAGTTATTGCATGAAAAATTGTCTTGGTAACAATATGAGGAGCATAATTCACATGAGGTGAATAGAATGTCTTATTATTTCAGAATTAAACCAGTTGACATTTGTACGGAATGCATACCATGATGAATGACTCCTTTGACTGATGGATTTAAATGGATTTAGAGTTTCAATGGTGTTTATACTTGTTTGATTCAATCAGTATACTAGATTGTTTAGCCACATGTGTTAATTTTATGATCAATGTGTCAAAAAGTGTGTTTGGAGTAAAAAAAGAGGAGCCTTGCCAATAAGAAATAATAGGAGGCACTCTCTAATTTTGAATTCCACAATTAATATCAATAAGAAATGAAATTCAAGATCAAGCACTCCATTGTTTGATAAATTGAATGAATTCATGTTATAAATGGTCCATGGGCATTTTTTTTAATAATGAATATCGTCATTATGGAAGAAGCAAAATGTAATTTGAAAGTTATTGCATGCAAAATAGTCTTGGTAACAAAATGAGGATCATAATTCACATGAGGTGAATAGAATATCTCATTATTTCATAATTAAACCAGTTCACATTTGTACGGAATGCATACCATGATGAATGACTCCTTTGACTGATGGATTTAAATGGATTTAGAGTTTTTTAATAGTGTTTATATTTGTTTGATTCAATCAATATACTAGATTGTTTAGCCTCATGTGTTAATTTCATGATCAATGAGTCAAAAAGTGTGTTTGGAGTCAAAAGAGGAGCCTTGCTAATAAGAAATGATGGGAGGCACTCTCTAATCTTGAATTGCGCAATTAATATCAATAAGAAATGAAATTCAAGATCAAGGACACCATTGTTTGTTAAATTGAATGAATTCATGTTATAGATAGTCCATGGGCATTGTTTTCATAATCAATATCGTCATTAAGGAAGAAGCAAAATGTAATTTAAAAAAGTTATTGGATGAAAAAATTGTCTTGGTAACAATATGAGGAGCATAATTCACATGAGGTGAATAGAATGTCTTATTATTTCAAAATTAATCCAGTTCACATTTGTACGGAATGCATACCATGATGAATGACTCCTTTGACTGATGGATTTAAATGGATTTAGAGTTTCAATAGTGTTTATATTTGTTTGATTCAATAAATATACTAGATTGTTTAGCCTCATGTGTTAATTTCATGATCAATGAGTCAAAAAGTGTGTTTGGAGTCAAAAGAGGAGCCTTGCTAATAAGAAATGATGGGAGGCACTCTCTAATCTTGAATTGCGCAATTAATATCAATAAGAAATGAAATTCAAGATCAAGGACACCATTGTTTGTTAAATTGAATGAATTCATGTTATTGATAGTAAATGGGCATTATTTTCATAATCAATATCGTCATTAAGGAAGAAGCAAAATGTAATTTAAAAGTTATTGCATGAAAAATTGTCTTGGTAACAATATGAGGAGCATAATTCACATGAGGTGAATAGAATGTCTTATTATTTCAGAATTAAACCAGTTGACATTTGTACGGAATGCATACCATGATGAATGACTCCTTTGACTGATGGATTTAAATGGATTTAGAGTTTCAATGGTGTTTATACTTGTTTGATTCAATCAGTATACTAGATTGTTTAGCCACATGTGTTAATTTTATGATCAATGTGTCAAAAAGTGTGTTTGGAGTAAAAAGAGGAGCCTTGCCAATAAGAAATAATAGGAGGCACTCTCTAATTTTGAATTCCACAATTAATATCAATAAGAAATGAAATTCAAGATCAAGCACTCCATTGTTTGATAAATTGAATGAATTCATGTTATAAATGGTCCATGGGCATTTTTTTAATATAATGAATATCGTCATTATGGAAGAAGCAAAATGTAATTTAAAAGTTATTGCATGCAAAAATAGTCTTGGTAACAAAATGAGGATCATAATTCACATGAGGTGAATAGAATATCTCATTATTTCATAATTAAACCAGTTCACATTTGTACGGAATGCATACCATGATGAATGACTCCTTTGACTGATGGATTTAAATGGATTTAGAGTTTTAATAGTGTTTATATTTGTTTGATTCAATCAATATACTAGATTGTTTAGCCTCATGTGTTAATTTTCATGATCAATGAGTCAAAAAGTGTGTTTGGAGTCAAAAGAGGAGCCTTGCTAATAAGAAAATGATGGGAGGCACTCTCTCTAATCTTGAATTGCGCAATTAATATCAATAAGAAATGAAATTCAAGATCAAGGACACCATTGTTTGTTAAATTGAATGAATTCATGTTATAGATAGTCCATGGGCATTGTTTTCATAATCAATATCGTCATTAAGGAAGAAGCAAAATGTAATTTAAAAGTTATTGGATGAAAAATTGTCTTGGTAACAATATGAGGAGCATAATTCACATGAGGTGAATAGAATGTCTTATTATTTCAAAATTAAACCAGTTCACATTTGTACGGAATGCATACCATGATGAATGACTCCTTTGACTGATGGATTTAAATGGATTTAGAGTTTCAATAGTGTTTATATTTGTTTGATTCAATAAATATACTAGATTGTTTAGCCTCATGTGTTAATTTCATGATCAATGAGTCAAAAAGTGTGTTTGGAGTCAAAAGAGGAGCCTTGCTAATAAGAAATGATGGGAGGCACTCTCTAATCTTGAATTGCGCAATTAATATCAATAAGAAATGAAATTCAAGATCAAGGACACCATTGTTTGTTAAATTGAATGAATTCATGTTATTGATAGTAAATGGGCATTGTTTTCATAATCAATATCGTCATTAAGGAAGAAGCAAAATGTAATTTAAAAGTTATTGCATGAAAAATTGTCTTGGTAACAATATGAGGAGCATAATTCACATGAGGTGAATAGAATGTCTTATTATTTCAGAATTAAACCAGTTGACATTTGTACGGAATGCATACCATGATGAATGACTCCTTTGACTGATGGATTTAAATGGATTTAGAGTTTCAATGGTGTTTATACTTGTTTGATTCAATCAGTATACTAGATTTGTTTAGCCACATGTGTTAAATTTTATGATCAATGTGTCAAAAAGTGTGTTTGGAGTAAAAAAGAGGAGCCTTGCTAATAAGAAATGATGGGAGGCACTCTCTAATTTTGAATTCCACAATTAATATCAATAAGAAATGAAATTCAAGATCAAGCACTCCATTGTTTGATAAATTGAATGAATTCATGTTATAAATAGTCCATGGGCATTTTTTTAATAATGAATATCGTCATTAAGGAAGAAGCAAAATGTAATTTAAAAGTTATTGCATGAAAAAATAGTCTTGGTAACAATATGAGGAGCATAATAATTCACATGAGGTGAATAGAATGTCTTATTATTTCAGAATTAAACCAGTTCACATTTGTACGGAATGCATACCATGATGAATGACTCCTTTGACTGATGGATTTAAATGGATTTAGAGTTTCAATGGTGTTTATATTTGTTTGATTCAATCAATATACTAGATTGTTTAGCCACATGTGTTAATTTTATGATCAATGTGTCAAAAAGTGTGTTTGGAGTAAAAAGAGGAGCCTTGCCAATAAGAAATAATAGGAGGCACTCTCTAATTTTGAATTCCACAATTAATATCAATAAGAAATGAAATTCAAGATCAAGCACTCCATTGTTTGATAAATTGAATGAATTCATGTTATAAATGGTCCATGGGCATTTTTTTAATAATGAATATCGTCATTATGGAAGAAGCAAAATGTAATTTGAAAGTTATTGCATGCAAAATAGTCTTGGTAACAAAATGAGGATCATAATTCACATGAGGTGAATAGAATATCTCATTATTTCATAATTAAACCAGTTCACATTTGTACGGAATGCATACCATGATGAATGACTCCTTTGACTGATGGATTTAAATGGATTTAGAGTTTTAATAGTGTTTATATTTGTTTGATTCAATAAATATACTAGATTGTTTAGCCTCATGTGTTAATTTCATGATCAATGAGTCAAAAAGTGTGTTTGGAGTCAAAAGAGGAGCCTTGCTAATAAGAAATGATGGGAGGCACTCTCTAATCTTGAATTGCGCAATTAATATCAATAAGAAATGAAATTCAAGATCAAGGACACCATTGTTTGTTAAATTGAATGAATTCATGTTATAGATAGTCCATGGGCATTGTTTTCATAATCAATATCGTCATTAAGGAAGAAGCAAAATGTAATTTAAAAGTTATTGCATGAAAAATTGTCTTGGTAACAATATGAGGAGCATAATTCACATGAGGTGAATAGAATGTCTTATTATTTCAGAATTAAACCAGTTCACATTTGTACGGAATGCATACCATGATGAATGACTCCTTTGACTGATGGATTTTAAATGGATTTAGAGTTTTCAATAGTGTTTATATTTGTTTGATTCAATCAAATATACTAGATTGTTTAGCCTCATGTGTTAATTTCATGATCAATGAGTCAAAAAGTGTGTTTGGAGTCAAAAGAGGAGCCTTGCTAATAATAAGAAATGATGGGAGGCACTCTCTAATTTTGAATTGCACAATTAATATCAATAAGAAATGAAATTCAAGATCAAGGACACCATTGTTTGTTAAATTGAATGAATTCATGTTATAAATAGTCCATGGGCATTTTTTCATAATGAATATCGTCATTAAGGAAGAAGCAAAATGTAATTTAAAAGTTATTGCATGAAAAATTGTCTTGGTAACAATATGAGGAGCATAATTCACATGAGGTGAATAGAATGTCTTATTATTTCAGAATTAAACCAGTTGACATTTGTACGGAATGCATACCATGATGAATGACTCCTTTGACTGATGGATTTAAATGGATTTAGAGTTTTAATAGTGTTTATATTTGTTTGATTCAATCAATATACTAGATTGTTTAGCCACATGTGTTAATTTTATGATCAATGTGTCAAAAAGTGTGTTTGGAGTCAAAAGAGGAGCCTTGCTAATAAGAAATGATGGGAGGCACTCTCTAATTTTGAATCCCACAATTAATATCAATAAGAAATGAAATTCAAGATCAAGCACTCCATTGTTTGATAAATTGAAAGAATTCCTGTTATAAATAGTCCATGGGCATTTTTTTCATAATGAATATCGTCATTAAGGAAGAAGCAAAATGTAATTTAAAAGTTATTGCATGGAAAATTGTCTTGGTAACAATATGAGGAGCATAATTCACATGAGGTGAATAGAATGTCTTATTATTTCAGAATTAAACCAGTTGACATTTGTACGGAATGCATACCATAATGAATGGCTCCTTTGACTGATGGATTTAAATGGATTTAGAGTTTCAATGGTGTTTATACTTGTTTGATTCAATCAGTATACTAGATTGTTTAGCCACATGTGTTAATTTTATGATCAATGTGTCAAAAAGTGTGTTTGGAGTAAAAAGAGGAGCCTTGCCAATAAGAAATAATAGGAGGCACTCTCTAACTTTGAATTCCACAATTAATATCAATAAGAAATGAAATTCAAGATCAAGCACTCCATTGTTTGATAAATTGAATGAATTCATGTTATAAATGGTCCATGGGCATTTTTTTAATAATGAATATCGTCATTATGGAAGAAGCAAAATGTAATTTGAAAGTTATTTCATGCAAAATAGTCTTGGTAACAAAATGAGGATCATAATTCACATGAGGTGAATAGAATATCTCATTATTTCATAATTAAACCAGTTCACATTTGTACGGAATGCATACCATGATGAATGACTCCTTTGACTGATGGATTTAAATGGATTTAGAGTTTTAATAGTGTTTATATTTGTTTGATTCAATCAATATACTAGATTGTTTAGCCTCATGTGTTAATTTCATGATCAATTAGTCAAAACGTGTGTTTGGAGTCAAAAGAGGAGCCTTGCTAATAAGAAATGATGGGAGGCACTCTCTAATCTTGAATTGCGCAATTAATATCAATAAGAAATGAAATTCAAGATCAAGGACACCATTGTTTGTTAAATTGAATGAATTCATGTTATAGATAGTCCATGGGCATTGTTTTCATAATCCATATCGTCATTAAGGAAGAAGCAAAATGTAATTTAAAAGTTATTGGATGAAAAATTGTCTTGGTAACAATATGAGGAGCATAATTCACATGAGGTGAATAGAATGTCTTATTATTTCAGAATTAAACCAGTTGACATTTGTACGGAATGCATACCATGATGAATGACTCCTTTGACTGATGGATTTAAATGGATTTAGAGTTTCAATGGTGTTTATACTGGTTTGATTCAATCAGTATACTAGATTGTTTAGCCACATGTGTTAATTTTATGATCAATGTGTCAAAAAGTGTGTTTGGAGTCAAAAGAGGAGCCTTGCTAATAAGAAATGATGGGAGGCACTCTCTAATGTTGAATCCCACAATTATTATCAATAAGAAATGAAATTCAAGATCAAGCACTCCATTGTTTGATAAATTGAATGAATTCATGTTATAAATGGTCCATGGGCATTTTTTTAATAATGAATATCGTCATTATGGAAGAAGCAAAATGTAATTTGAAGGTTATTGCATGCAAAATAGTCTTGGTAACAAAATGAGGATCATAATTCACATGAGGTGAATAGAATATCTCATTATTTCATAATTAAACCAGTTCACATTTGTACGGAATGCATACCATGATGAATGACTCCTTTGACTGATGGATTTAAATGGATTTAGAGTTTTAATAGTGTTTATATTTGTTTGATTCAATCAATATACTAGATTGTTTAGCCTCATGTGTTAATTTCATGATCAATTAGTCAAAAAGTGTGTTTGGAGTAAAAAGAGGAGCCTTGCCAATAAGAAATAATAGGAGGCACTCTCTAATTTTGAATTCCACAATTAATATCAATAAGAAATGAAATTCAAGATCAAGCACTCCATTGTTTGATAAATTGAATGAATTCATGTTATAAATGGTCCATGGGCATTTTTTTAATAATGAATATCGTCATTATGGAAGAAGCAAAATGTAATTTGAAAGTTATTGCATGCAAAATAGTCTTGGTAACAAAATGAGGATCATAATTCACATGAGGTGAATAGAATATCTCATTATTTCATAATTAAACCAGTTCACATTTGTACGGAATGCATACCATGATGAATGACTCCTTTGACTGATGGATTTAAATGGATTTAGAGTTTTAATAGTGTTTATATTTGTTTGATTCAATAAATATACTAGATTGTTTAGCCTCATGTGTTAATTTCATGATCAATTAGTCAAAAAGTGTGTTTGGAGTCAAAAGAGGAGCCTTGCTAATAAGAAATGATGGGAGGCACTCTCTAATCTTGAATTGCGCAATTAATATCAATAAGAAATGAAATTCAAGATCAAGGACACCATTGTTTGTTAAATTGAATGAATTCATGTTATAGATAGTCCATGGGCATTGTTTTCATAATCAATATCGTCATTAAGGAAGAAGCAAAATGTAATTTAAAAGTTATTGGATGAAAAATTGTCTTGGTAACAATATGAGGAGCATAATTCACATGAGGTGAATAGAATGTCTTATTATTTCAAAATTAATCCAGTTCACATTTGTACGGAATGCATACCATGATGAATGACTCCTTTGACTGATGGATTTAAATGGATTTAGAGTTTCAATAGTGTTTATATTTGTTTGATTCAATAAATATGCTAGATTGGTTACCCTCATGTGTTAATTTCATGATCAATGAGTCAAAAAGTGTGTTTGGAGTTAAAAGAGGAGCCTTGCTAATAAGAAATGATGGGAGGCACTCTCTAATCTTGAATTGCGAAATTAATATCAATAAGAAATGAAATTCAAGATCAAGGACACCATTGTTTGTTAAATTGAATGAATTCATGTTATTGATAGTAAATGGGCATTGTTTTCATAATCAATATCGTCATTAAGGAAGAAGCAAAATGTAATTTAAAAGTTATTGCATGAAAAATTGTCTTGGTAACAATATGAGGAGCATAATTCACATGAGGTGAATAGAATGTCTTATTATTTCAGAATTAAACTAGTTGACATTTGTACGGAATGCATACCATGATGAATGACTCCTTTGACTGATGGATTTATATGGATTTAGAGTTTCAATGGTGGTTATACTTGTTTGATTCAATCAGTATACTAGATTATTTAGCCACATGTGTTAATTTTATGATCAATGTGTCAAAAAGTGTGTTTGGAGTCAAAAGAGGAGCCTTGCTAATGCTAAAATGATGGGAGGAGGCACTCTCTAATTTTGAATCCCACAATTAATATCAATAAGAAATGAAATTCAAGATCAAGCACTCCATTGTTTGATAAATTGAATGAATTCATGTTATAAATGGTCCATGGGCATTTTTTTAATAATGAATATCGTCATTATGGAAGAAGCAAAATGGAATTTGAAAGTTATTGCATGCAAAATAGTCTTGGTAACAAAATGAGGATCATAATTCACATGAGGTGAATAGAATATCTCATTATTTCATAATTAAACCAGTTGACATTTGTTCGGAATGCATTCCATGATGAATGACTCCTTTGACTGATGGATTTAAATGGATTTAGAGTTTCAATGGTGTTTATACTTGTTTGATTCAATCAGTATACTAGATTGTTTAGCCACATGTGTTAATTTTATGATCAATGTGCCAAAAAGTGTGTTTGGAGTAAAAAGAGGAGCCTTGCCAATAAGAAATAATAGGAGGCACTCTCTAACTTTGAATTCCACAATTAATATCAATAAGAAATGAAATTCAAGATCAAGCACTCCATTGTTTGATAAATTGAATGAATTCATGTTATAAATGGTCCATGGGCATTTTTTTAATAATGAATATCGTCATTATGGAAGAAGCAAAATGTAATTGGAAAGTTATTGCATGCAAAATAGTCTTGGTAACAAAATGAGGATCATTATTCACATGAGGTGAATAGAATATCTCATTATTTCATAATTAAACCAGTTCACATTTGTACGGAATGCATACCATGATGAATGACTCCTTTGACTAATGGATTTAAATGGATTTAGAGTTTTAATAGTGTTTATATTTGTTTGATTCAATCAATATACTAGATTGTTTAGCCTCATGTGTTAATTTCATGATCAATTAGTCAAAAAGTGTGTTTGGAGTCAAAAGAGGAGCCTTGCTAATAAGAAATGATGGGAGGCACTCTCTAATCTTGAATTGCGCAATTAATATCAATAAGAAATGAAATTCAAGATCAAGGACACCATTGTTTGTTAAATTGAATGAATTCATGTTATTGATAGTAAATGGGCATTGTTTTCATAATCAATATCGTCATTAAGGAAGAAGCAAAATGTAATTTAAAAGTTATTGCACGGAAAATTGTCTTGGTAACAATATGAGGAGCATAATTCACATGAGGTGAATAGAATGTCTTATTATTTCAGAAGTAAACCAGTTGACATTTGTACGGAATGCATACCATGATGAATGACTCCTTTGACTGATGGGTTTATATGGATTTAGAGTTTCAATGGTGGTTATACTTGTTTGATTCAATCAGTATACTAGATTGTTTAGCCACATGTGTTAATTTTATGATCAATGTGTCAAAAAGTGTGTTTGGAGTCAAAAGAGGAGCCTTGCTAATAAGAAATGATGCGAGGCAGTCTCTAATTTTGAATTCCACAATTAATAACAATAACAAATGAAATTCAAGATCAAGCACTCCATTGTTTGATAAATTGAAAGAATTCCTGTTATAAATAGTCCATGGGCATTTTTTTCATAATGAATATCGTCATTAAGGAAGAAGCAAAATGTAATTTAAAAGTTATTGCATGAAAAATTGTCTTGGTAACAATATGAGGAGCATAATTCACATGAGTTGAATAGAATGTCTGATTATTTCAAAATTAATCCAGTTCACATTTGTACGGAATGCATACCATGATGAATGACTCCTTTGACTGATGGATTTAAATGGATTTAGAGTTTTAATGGTGCTTATACTTGTTTGATTCAATCAACATACTCGGTTGTTTAGCCACATGTGTTGATTTCATTATCAATGTGTCAAAAAGTGTGTTTGGAGTCAAAAGAGGATCCTTGCTAATAAGAAATGATGCGAGGCACACTCTAATTTTGAATTCCACAATTAATAACAATAACAAATGAAATTCAAGATCAAGCACTCCATTGTTTGATAAATTGAAAGAATTCCAGTTATAAATAGTCCATGGGCATTTTTTTCATAATGAATATCATCATTAAGGAAGAAGCAAAATGTAATTTAAAAGTTATTGCATGAAAAATTGTCTTGGTAACAATATAAGGAGCATAATTCACATGAGGTGAATAGAATGTCTTATTATTTCAGAATTAAACCAGTTGACATTTGTACGGAATGCATAACATAATGAATGGCTCCTTTGACTGATGGATTTAAATGGATTTAGAGTTTCAATGGTGTTTATACTTGTTTGATTCAATCAGTATACTAGATTATTTAGACACATGTGTTAATTTTATGATCAATGTGTCAAAAAGTGTGTTTGGAGTAAAAAGAGGAGTCTTGCCAATAAGAAATAATAGGAAGCACTCTCTAATTTTGAATTCGACAATTAATATCAATAAGAAATGAAATTCAAGATCAAGAACTCCATTGTTTGATAAATTGAAAGAATTCCTGTTATAAATAGTCCATGGACATTTTTTTCATAATGAATATCGTCATTACGGAAGAAGCAAAATGTAATTTGAAAGTTATTGCATGCAAAATAGTCTTGGTAACAAAATGAGGATCATAATTCACATGAGGTGAATAGAATCTCTCATTATTTCATAATTAAACCAGTTCACATTTGTACGGAATGCATACCATGATGAATGACTCCTTTGACTGATAGATTTAAATGGATTTAGAGTTTTAATAGTGTTTATATTTGTTTGATTCAATAAATATACTAGATTGTTTAGCCTCATGTGTTAATTTCATGATCAATGAGTCAAAAAGTGTGTTCGGAGTCAAAAGAGGAGCCTTGCTAATAAGAAATGATGGGAGGCACTCTCTAATCTTGAATTGCGCAATTAATATCAATAAGAAATGAAATTCAAGATCAAGGACACCATTGTTTGTTAAATTGAATGAATTCATGTTATAGATAGTCCATGGACATTGTTTTCATAATCAATATCGTCATTAAGGAAGAAGCAAAATGTAATTTAAAGGTTATTGCACGAAAAATTGTCTTGGTAACAATATGAGGACCATAATTCACATGAGGTGAATAGAATGTCTTATTATTTCAAAATTAATCCAGTTCACATTTGTACGGAATGCATACCATGATGAATGACTCCTTTGACAGATGGATTTGAATGGATTTAGAGTTTTAATGGTGGTTATACTTGTTTGATTCAATCAACATACTAGGTTGTTTAGCCACATGTGTTAATTTCATTATCAATGTGTCAAAAAGTGTGTTTGGAGTCAAAAGAGGAGCCTTGCTAATGAGAAATGATGGGAGGCACTCTCTAATTTTGAATTCCACAATTAATAACAATAACAAATGAAATTCAAGATCAAGCACTCCATTGTTTGTTAAATTGAAAGAATTACTGTTATAGATAGTCCATGGGCATTTTTTTCATAATGAATATCGTCATTAAGGAAGAAGCAAAATGTAATTTAAAAGTTATTGCATGAAAAATTGTCTTGGTAACAATATGAGGAGCATAATTCACATGAGGTGAATAGAATGTCTTATTATTTTAGAATTAAACCAGTTGACATTTGTACGGAATGCATTCCATGATGAATGACTCCTTTGACTGATGGATTTAAATGGATTTAGAGTTTCAATGGTGTTTATACTTGTTTGATTCAATCAGTATACTAGATTGTTTACCCACATGTGTTAATAATTCAAGATCAAGCACTCCATTGTTTGATAAATTGAATGAATTCCTCTTATAAATATTCCATGGACATTTTTTTCATAATGAATATCGTCACTAAGGAAGAAGCAAAATGTAATTTAAAAGTTATTGCATGGAAAATTGTCTTGGTAACAATATGAGGAGCATAATTCACATGAGGTGAATAGAATGTCTTATTATTTCAGAATTAAACCAGTTGACATTTGTACGGAATGCATTCCATGATGAATGACTCCTTTGACTGATGGATTTAAATGGATTTAGAGTTTCAATGGTGTTTATACTCGTTTGATTCAATCAGTATACTAGATTGTTTAGCCACATGTGTTAATTTTATGATCAATGTGTCAAAAAGTGTGTTTGGAGTCAAAAGAGGAGCCTTGCTAATAAGAAATGATGGGAGGCACTCTCTAATTCTGAATCCCACAATTAATATCAATAAGAAATGAAATTCAATATCAAGCACTCCATTGTTTGATAAACTGAAAGAATTCCTATTATAAATAGTCCATGGACATTTTTTTCATAATGAATATCGTCATTAAGGAAGAAGCAAAATGCAATTTAAAAGTTATTGCATGAAAAATTGTCTTGGTAACAATATGAGGAGCATAATTCACATGAGGTGAATAGAATGTCTTATTATTTCAGAATTAAACCAGTTGACATTTGTACGGAATGCATTCCATGATGAATGACTCCTTTGACTGATGGATTTAAATCGATTTAGAGTTTCAATGGTGTTTATACTCGTTTGATTCAATCAGTATACTAGATTGTTTAGCCACATGTGTTAATTTTATGATCAATGTGTCAAAAAGTGTGTTTGGAGTCAAAAGAAGAGCCTTGCTAATAAGAAATGATGGGAGGCACTCTCTAATTCTGAATCCCACAATTAATATCAATAAGAAATGAAATTCAAGATCAAGCACTCCATTGTTTGATAAACTGAAAGAATTCCTATTATAAATAGTCCATGGACATTTTTTTCATAATGAATATCGTCATTAAGGAAGAAGCAAAATGTAATTTAAAAGTTATTGCATGAAAAATTGTCTTGGTAACAATATGAGGAGCATAATTCACATGAGGTGAATAGAATGTCTGATTATTTCAAAATTAATCCAGTTCACATTTGTACGGAATGCATACCATGATGAATGACTCCTTTGACTGATGGATTTAAATGGATTTAGAGTTTTAATGGTGTTTATACTTGTTTGATTCAATCAGGATACTAGATTATTTAGCCACATGTGTTAATTTCATTATCAATGTGTCAAAAAGTGTGTTTGGAGTCAAAACAGGAGCCTTGCTAATAAGAAATGATGGGAGGCACTCTCTAATCTTGAATTGCGAAATTAATATCAATATGAAATGAAATTCAAGATCAAGCACTCCATTGTTTGATAAATTGAAAGAATTCCTGTTATAAATAGGCCATGGACATTTTTTTCATAATGAATATCGTCATTAAGGAAGAAGCAAAATGTAATTTAAAAGTTATTGCACGGAAAATTGTCTTGGTAACAATATGAGGAGCATAATTCACATGAGGTGAATAGAATGTCTTATTATTTCAGAAGTAAACCAGTTGACATTTGTACGGAATGCATACCATGATGAATGACTCCTTTGACAGATGGGTTTATATGGATTTAGAGTTTCAATGGTGTTTATACTTGTTTGATTCAATCAGTATACTAGATTGTTTAGCCACATGTGTTAATTTTATGATCAATGTGTCAAAAAGTGTGTTTGGAGTCAAAAGAGGAGCCTTGCTAATAAGAAATGATGCGAGGCAGTCTCTAATTTTGAATTCCACAATTAATAACAATAACAAATGAAATTCAAGATCAAGCACTCCATTGTTTGATAAATTGAAAGAATTCCTGTTATAAATAGTCCATGGGCATTTTTTTCATAATGAATATCGTCATTAAGGAAGAAGCAAAATGTAATTTAAAAGTTATTGCATGAAAAATTGTCTTGGTAACAATATGAGGAGCATAATTCACATGAGGTGAATAGAATGTCTGATTATTTCAAAATTAATCCAGTTCACATTTGTACGGAATGCATACCATGATGAATGACTCCTTTGACTGATGGATTTAAATGGATTTAGAGTTTTAATGGTGTTTATACTTGTTTGATTCAATCAACATACTAGGTTGTTTAGCCACATGTGTTAATTTCATTATCAATGTGTCAAAAAGTGTGTTTGGAGTCAAAAGAGGATCCTTGCTAATAAGAAATGATGCGAGGCACTCTCTAATTTTGAATTCCACAATTAATAACAATAACAAATGAAATTCAAGATCAAGCACTCCATTGTTTGATAAATTGAAAGAATTCCTGTTATAAATAGTCCATGGGCATTTTTTTCATAATGAATATCGTCATTAAGGAAGAAGCAAAATGTAATTTAAAAGTTATTGCATGAAAAATTGTCTTGGTAACAATATGAGGAGCATAATTCACATGAGGTGAATAGAATGTCTGATTATTTCAAAATTAATCCAGTTCACATTTGTACGGAATGCATACCATGATGAATGACTCCTTTGACTGATGGATTTAAATGGATTTAGAGTTTTAATGGTGTTTATACTTGTTTGATTCAATCAACATACTAGGTTGTTTAGCCACATGTGTTAATTTCATTATCAATGTGTCAAAAAGTGTGTTTGGAGTCAAAAGAGGATCCTTGCTAATAAGAAATGATGCGAGGCACTCTCTAATTTTGAATTCCACAATTAATAACAATAACAAATGAAATTCAAGATCAAGCACTCCATTGTTTGATAAATTGAAAGAATTCCTGTTATAAATAGTCCATGGGCATTTTTTTCATAATGAATATCATCATTAAGGAAGAAGCAAAATGTAATTTAAAAGTTATTGCATGAAAAATTGTCTTGGTAACAATATCAGGAGCATAATTTACATGAGGTGAATAGAATGTCTTATTATTTCAGAATTAAACCAGTTGACATTTGTACGGAATGCATAACATAATGAATGGCTCCTTTGACTGATGGATTTAGAGTTTCAATGGTGTTTATACTTGTTTGATTCAATCAGTATACTAGATTATTTAGACACATGTGTTAATTTTATGATCAATGTGTCAAAAAGTGTGTTTGGAGTAAAAAGAGGAGCCTTGCCAATAAGAAATAATAGGAGGCACTCTCTAATTTTGAATTCGACAATTAATATCAATAAGAAATGAAATTCAAGATCAAGAACTCCATTGTTTGATAAATTGAAAGAATTCCTGTTATAAATAGTCCATGGACATTTTTTTCATAATGAATATCGTCATTACGGAAGAAGCAAAATGTAATTTGAAAGTTATTGCATGCAAAATAGTCTTGGTAACAAAATGAGGATCATAATTCACATGAGGTGAATAGAATCTCTCATTATTTCATAATTAAACCAGTTCACATTTGTACGGAATGCATACCATGATGAATGACTCCTTTGACTGATAGATTTAAATAGATTTAGAGTTTTAATAGTGTTTATATTTGTTTGATTCAATAAATATACTAGATTGTTTAGCCTCATGTGTTAATTTCATGATCAATGAGTCAAAAAGTGTGTTTCGAGTCAAAAGAGGAGCCTTGCTAATAAGAAATGATGGGAGGCACTCTCTAATTTTGAATTCCATAATTAATAACAATAAGAAATTGAATTCAAGATCAAGGACATCATTGTTTGTTAAATTGAATGAATTCATGTTATAGATAGTCCATGGGCATTGTTTTCATAATCAATATCGTCATTAAGGAAGAAGCAAAATGTAATTTAAAAGTTATTGCATGAAAAATTATCTTGGTAACAATACGAGGAGCATAATTCACATGAGGTGAATAGAATGTCTTATTATTTCAAAATTAATCGAGTACACATTTGTGTGGAATGCATACCATAATGAATGGCTCCTTTGACTGATGGATTTAAATGGATTTAGAGTTTCAATGGTGTTTATACTTGTTTGATTCAATCAGTATACTAGATTGTTTAGCCACATGTGTTAATTTTATGATCAATGTGTCAAAAAGTGTGTTTGGAGTCAAAAGAGGAGCCTTGCTAATAAGAAATGATGGGAGGCACTCTCTAATTCTGAATCCCACAATTAATATCAATAAGAAATGAAATTCAAGATCAAGCACTCCATTGTTTGATAAACTGAAAGAATTCCTATTATAAATAGTCCATGGACATTTTTTTCATAATGAATATCGTCATTAAGGAAGAAGCAAAATGTAATTTAAAAGTTATTGCATGAAAAATCGTCTTGGTAACAATATGAGGAGCATAATTCACATGAGGTGAATAGAATGTCTTATTATTTCAAAATTAATCCAGTTCACATTTGTACGGAATGCATACCATGTTGAATGACTCCTTTGACTGATGGATTTAAATGGATTTAGAGTTTTAATGGTGCTTACACTTGTTTGATTCAATCAACATACTAGGTTGTTTAGCCACATGCGTTAATTTCATTATCAATGTGTCAACAAGTGTGTTTGGAGTCAAAAGAGGAGCCTTGCTAATAAGAAATGATGCGAGGCAGTCTCTAATTTTGAATTCCACAATTAATAACAATAACAAATGAAATTCAAGATCAAGCACTCCATTGTTTGATAAATTGAAAGAATTCCTGTTATAAATAGTCCATGGGCATTTTTTTCATAATGAATATCGTCATTAAGGAAGAAGCAAAATGTAATTTAAAAGTTATTGCATGAAAAATTGTCTTGGTAACAATATGAGGAGCATAATTCACAAGAGGTGAATAGAATGTCTGATTATTTCAAAATTAATCCAGTTCACATTTGTACGGAATGCATACCATGATGAATGACTCCTTTGACTGATGGATTTAAATGGATTTAGAGTTTTAATGGTGTTTATACTTGTTTGATTCAATCAACATACTAGGTTGTTTAGCCACATGTGTTAATTTCATTATCAATGTGTCAAAAAGTGTGTTTGGAGTCAAAAGAGGATCCTTGCTAATAAGAAATGATGCGAGGCACTCTCTAATTTTGAATTCCACAATTAATAACAATAACAAATGAAATTCAAGATCAAGCACTCCATTGTTTGATAAATTGAAAGAATTCCTGTTATAAATAGTCCATGGGCATTTTTTTCATAATGAATATCATCATTAAGGAAGAAGCAAAATGTAATTTAAAAGTTATTGCATGAAAAATTGTCTTTGTAACAATATAAGGAGCATAATTCACATGAGGTGAATAGAATGTCTTATTATTTCAGAATTAAACCAGTTGACATTTGTACGAAATGCATAACATAATGAATGGCTCCTTTGACTGATGGATTTAAATGGATTTAGAGTTTCAATGGTGTTTATACTTGTTTGATTCAATCAGTATACTAGATTATTTAGACACATGTGTTAATTTTATGATCAATGTGTCAAAAAGTGTGTTTGGAGTAAAAAGAGGAGCCTTGCCAATAAGAAATAATAGGAGGCACTCTCTAATTTTGAATTCGACAATTAATATCAATAAGAAATGAAATTCAAGATCAAGAACTCCATTGTTTGATAAATTGAAAGAATTCCTGTTATAAATAGTCCATGGACATTTTTTTCATAATGAATATCGTCATTACGGAAGAAGCAAAATGTAATTTGAAAGTTATTGCATGCAAAATAGTCTTGGTAACAAAATGAGGATCATAATTCACATGAGGTGAATAGAATCTCTCATTATTTCATAATTAAACCAGTTCACATTTGTACGGAATGCATACCATGATGAATGACTCCTTTGACTGATAGATTTAAATGGATTTAGAGTTTTTAATAGTGTTTATATTTGTTTGATTCAATAAATATACTAGATTGTTTAGCCTCATGTGTTAATTTCATGATCAATGAGTCAAAAAGTGTGTTCGGAGTCAAAAGAGGACCCTTGCTAATAAGAAATGATGGGAGGCACTCTCTAATCTTGAATTGCGCAATTAATATCAATAAGAAATGAAATTCAAGATCAAGGACACCATTGTTTGTTAAATTCAATGAATTCATGTTATAGATAGTCCATGGACATTGTTTTCATAATCAATATCGTCATTAAGGAAGAAGCAAAATGTAATTTAAAGGTTATTGCATGAAAAAATTGTCTTGGTAACAATATGAGGACCATAATTCACATGAGGTGAATAGAATGTCTTATTATTTCAAAATTAATCCAGTTCACATTTGTACGGAATGCATACCATGATGAATGACTCCTTTGACAGATGGATTTGAATGGATTTAGAGTTTTAATGGTGGTTATACTTGTTTGATTCAATCAACATACTAGGTTGTTTAACCACATGTGTTAATTTCATTATCAATGTGTCAAAAAGTGTGTTTGGAGTCAAAAGAGGAGCCTTGCTAATGAGAAATGATGGGAGGCACTCTCTAATTTTGAATTCCACAATTAATAACAATAACAAATGAAATTCAAGATCAAGCACTCCATTGTTTGTTAAATTGAAAGAATTACTGTTATAGATAGTCCATGGGCATTTTTTTCATAATGAATATCGTCATTAAGGAAGAAGCAAAATGTAATTTAAAAGTTATTGCATGAAAAATTGTCTTGGTAACAATATGAGGAGCATAATTCACATGAGGTGAATAGAATGTCTTATTATTTTAGAATTAAACCAGTTGACATTTGTACGGAATGCATTCCATGATGAATGACTCCTTTGACTGATGGATTTAAATGGATTTAGAGTTTCAATGGTGTTTATACTTGTTTGATTCAATCAGTATACTAGATTGTTTACCCACATGTGTTAATTTTATGATCAATGTGTCAAAAAGTGTGTTTGGAGTCAAAAGAGGAGCCTTGCTAATGAGAAATGATGGGAGGCACTCTCTAATTTTGAATTCCACAATTAATATCAACAAGAAATGAAATTCAAGATCAAGCACTCCATTGTTTGATAAATTGAATGAATTCCTCTTATAAATATTCCATGGACATTTTTTTCATAATGAATATCGTCACTAAGGAAGAAGCAAAATGTAATTTAAAAGTTATTGCATGGAAAATTGTCTTGGTAACAATATGAGGAGCATAATTCACATGAGGTGAATAGAATGTCTTATTATTTCAGAATTAAACCAGTTGACATTTGTACGGAATGCATTCCATGATGAATGACTCCTTTGACTGATGGATTTAAATGGATTTAGAGTTTCAATGGTGTTTATACTCGTTTGATTCAATCAGTATACTAGATTGTTTAGCCACATGTGTTAATTTTATGATCAATGTGTCAAAAAGTGTGTTTGGAGTCAAAAGAGGAGCCTTGCTAATAAGAAATGATGGGAGGCACTCTCTAATTCTGAATCCCACAATTAATATCAACAAGAAATGAAATTCAAGATCAAGCACACTCCATTGTTTGATAAACTGAAAGAATTCCTATTATAAATAGTCCATGGACATTTTTTTCATAATGAATATCGTCATTAAGGAAGAAGCAAAATGTAATTTAAAAGTTATTGCATGAAAAATTGTCTTGGTAACAATATGAGGAGCATAATTCACATGAGGTGAATAGAATGTCTTATTATTTCAAAATTAATCCAGTTCACATTTGTACGGAATGCATACCATAATGAATGACTCCTTTGACTGATGGATTTAAATGGATTTTAGAGTTTTAATGGTGCTTATGCTTGTTTGATTCAATCAACATACTAGGTTGTTTAGCCACATGCGTTTAATTTCATTATCAATGTGTCAAAAAGTGTGTTTGGAGTCAAAAGAGGAGCCTTGCTAATAAGAAATGATGCGAGGCAGTCTCTAATTTTTGAATTCCACAATTAATAACAATAACAAATGAAATTCAAGATCAAGCACTCCATTGTTTGATAAATTGAAAGAATTCCTGTTATAAATAGTCCATGGGCATTTTTTTCATAATGAATATCGTCATTAAGGAAGAAGCAAAATGTAATTTAAAAGTTATTGCATGAAAAATTGTCTTCGTAACAATATGAGGAGCATAATTCACATGAGGTGAATAGAATGTCTGATTATTTCAAAATTAATCCAGTTCACATTTGTACGGAATGCATACCATGATGAATGACTCCTTTGACTGATGGATTTAAATGGATTTAGAGTTTTAATGGTGCTTATACTTGTTTGATTCAATCAACATACTAGGTTGTTTAGCCACATGTGTTAATTTCATTATCAATGTGTCAAAAAGTGTGTTTGGAGTCAAAAGAGGATCCTTGCTAATAAGAAATGATGCGAGGCACTCTCTAATTTTGAATTCCACAATTAATAACAATAACAAATGAAATTCAAGATCAAGCACTCCATTGTTTGATAAATTGAAAGAATTCCTGTTATAAATAGTCCATGGGCATTTTTTTCATAATGAATATCATCATTAAGGAAGAAGCAAAATGTAATTTAAAAGTTATTGCATGAAAAATTGTCTTGGTAACAATATAAGGAGCATAATTCACATGAGGTGAATAGAATGTCTTATTATTTCAGAATTAAACCAGTTGACATTTGTACGGAATGCATAACATAATGAATGGCTCCTTTGACTGATGGATTTAAATGGATTTAGAGTTTCAATGGTGTTTATACTTGTTTGATTCAATCAGTATACTAGATTATTTAGACACATGTGTTAATTTTATGATCAATGTGTCAAAAAAGTGTCTTTGGAGTAAAAAGAGGAGCCTTGCCAATAAGAAATAATAGGAGGCACTCTCTAATTTTGAATTCGACAATTAATATCAATAAGAAATGAAATTCAAGATCAAGAACTCCATTGTTTGATAAATTGAAAGAATTCCTGTTATAAATAGTCCATGGACATTTTTTTTCATAATGAATATCGTCATTACGGAAGAAGCAAAATGTAATTTGAAAGTTATTGCATGCAAAATAGTCTTGGTAACAAAATGAGGATCATAATTCACATGAGGTGAATAGAATCTCTCATTATTTCATAATTAAACCAGTTCACATTTGTACGGAATGCATACCATGATGAATGACTCCTTTGACTGATAGATTTAAATGGATTTAGAGTTTTAATAGTGTTTATATTTGTTTGATTCAATAAATATACTAGATTGTTTAGCCTCATGTGTTAATTTCACGATCAATGAGTCAAAAAGTGTGTTCGGAGTCAAAAGAGGAGCCTTGCTAATAAGAAATGATGGGAGGCACTCTCTAATCTTGAATTGCGCAATTAATATCAATAAGAAATGAAATTCAAGATCAAGGACACCATTGTTTGTTAAATTCAATGAATTCATGTTATAGATAGTCCATGGACATTGTTTTCATAATCAATATCGTCATTAAGGAAGAAGCAAAATGTAATTTAAAGGTTATTGCATGAAAAATTGTCTTGGTAACAATATGAGGACCATAATTCACATGAGGTGAATAGAATGTCTTATTATTTCAAAATTAATCCAGTTCACATTTGTACGGAATGCATACCATGATGAATGACTCCTTTGACAGATGGATTTGAATGGATTTAGAGTTTTAATGGTGGTTATACTTGTTTGATTCAATCAACATACTAGGTTGTTTAGCCACATGTGTTAATTTCATTATCAATGTGTCAAAAAGTGTGTTTGGAGTCAAAAGAGGAGCCTTGCTAATGAGAAATGATGGGAGGCACTCTCTAATTTTGAATTCCACAATTAATAACAATAACAAATGAAATTCAAGATCAAGCACTCCATTGTTTGTTAAATTGAAAGAATTACTGTTATAGATAGTCCATGGGCATTTTTTTTTCATAATGAATATCGTCAATTAAGGAAGAAGCAAAAAAATGTAATTTAAAAGTTATTGCATGAAAAATTGTCTTGGTAACAATATGAGGAGCATAATTCACATGAGGTGAATAGAATGTCTTATTATTTTAGAATTAAACCAGTTGACATTTGTACGGAATGCATTCCATGATGAATGACTCCTTTGACTGATGGATTTAAATGGATTTAGAGTTTCAATGGTGTTTATACTTGTTTGATTCAATCAGTATACTAGATTGTTTACCCACATGTGTTAATTTTATGATCAATGTGTCAAAAAGTGTGTTTGGAGTCAAAAGAGGAGCCTTGCTAATGAGAAATGATGGGAGGCACTCTCTAATTTTGAATTCCACATTATTAATATCAACAAGAAATGAAATTCAAGATCAAGCACTCCATTGTTTGATAAATTGAATGAATTCCTCTTATATAAATATTCCATGGGACATTTTTTTCATAATGAATATCGTCACTAAGGAAGAAGCAAAATGTAATTTAAAAGCTATTGCATGGAAAATTGTCTTGGTAACAATATGAGGAGCATAATTCACATGAGGTGAATAGAATGTCTTATTATTTCAGAATTAAACCAGTTGACATTTGTACGGAATGCATTCCATGATGAATGACTCCTTTGACTGATGGATTTAAATGGATTTAGAGTTTCAATGGTGTTTATACTCGTTTGATTCAATCAGTATACTAGATTGTTTAGCCACATGTGTTAATTTTATGATCAATGTGTCAAAAAGTGTGTTTGGAGTCAAAAGAGGAGCCTTGCTAATAAGAAATGATGGGAGGCACTCTCTAATTCTGAATCCCACAATTAATATCAATAAGAAATGAAATTCAAGATCAAGCACTCCATTGTTTGATAAACTGAAAGAATTCCTATTATAAATAGTCCATGGACATTTTTTTCATAATGAATATCGTCATTAAGGAAGAAGCAAAATGTAATTTAAAAGTTATTGCATGAAAAATTGTCTTGGTAACAATATGAGGAGCATAATTCACATGAGGTGAATAGAATGTCTTATTATTTCAAAATTAATCCAGTTCACATTTGTACGGAATGCATACCATAATGAATGACTCCTTTGACTGATGGATTTAAATGGATTTAGAGTTTTAATGGTGCTTATGCTTGTTTGATTCAATCAACATACTAGGTTGTTTAGCCACATGCGTTAATTTCATTATCAATGTGTCAAAAAGTGTGTTTGGAGTCAAAAGAGGAGCCTTGCTAATAAGAAATGATGCGAGGCAGTCTCTAATTTTGAATTCCACAATTAATAACAATAACAAATGAAATTCAAGATCAAGCACTCCATTGTTTGATAAATTGAAAGAATTCCTGTTATAAATAGTCCATGGGCATTTTTTTCATAATGAATATCGTCATTAAGGAAGAAGCAAAATGTAATTTAAAAGTTATTGCATGAAAAATTGTCTTCGTAACAATATGAGGAGCATAATTCACATGAGGTGAATAGAATGTCTGATTATTTCAAAATTAATCCAGTTCACATTTGTACGGAATGCATACCATGATGAATGACTCCTTTGACTGATGGATTTAAATGGATTTAGAGTTTTAATGGTGCTTTATACTTGTTTGATTCAATCAACATACTAGGTTGTTTAGCCACATGTGTTTAATTTCATTATCAATGTGTCAAAAAGTGTGTTTGGAGTCAAAAGAGGATCCTTGCTAATAAGAAATGATGCGAGGCACTCTCTAATTTTGAATTCCACAATTAATAACAATAACAAATGAAATTCAAGATCAAGCACTCCATTGTTTGATAAATTGAAAGAATTCCTGTTATAAATAGTCCATGGGCATTTTTTTCATAATGAATATCATCATTAAGGAAGAAGCAAAATGTAATTTAAAAGTTATTGCATGAAAAATTGTCTTGGTAACAATATAAGGAGCATAATTCACATGAGGTGAATAGAATGTCTTATTATTTCAGAATTAAACCAGTTGACATTTGTACGGAATGCATAACATAATGAATGGCTCCTTTGACTGATGGATTTAAATGGATTTAGAGTTTCAATGGTGTTTATACTTGTTTGATTCAATCAGTAGTATACTAGATTATTTAGAGACACATGTGTTAATTTTATGATCAATGTGTCAAAAAGTGTCTTTGGAGTAAAAAGAGGAGCCTTGCCAATAAGAAATAATAGGAGGCACTCTCTAATTTTGAATTCGACAATTAATATCAATAAGAAATGAAATTCAAGATCAAGAACTCCATTGTTTGATAAATTGAAAGAATTCCTGTTATAAATAGTCCATGGACATTTTTTTCATAATGAATATCGTCATTACGGAAGAAGCAAAATGTAATTTGAAAGTTATTGCATGCAAAATAGTCTTGGTAACAAAATGAGGATCATAATTCACATGAGGTGAATAGAATCTCTCATTATTTCATAATTAAACCAGTTCACATTTGTACGGAATGCATACCATGATGAATGACTCCTTTGACTGATAGATTTAAATGGATTTAGAGTTTTTTTAATAGTGTTTATATTTGTTTGATTCAATAAATATACTAGATTGTTTAGCCTCATGTGTTAATTTCACGATCAATGAGTCAAAAAGTGTGTTTCGGAGTCAAAAGAGGAGCCTTGCTAATAAGAAATGATGGGAGGCACTCTCTAATCTTGAATTGCGCAATTAATATCAATAAGAAATGAAATTCAAGATCAAGGACACCATTGTTTGTTTAAATTCAATGAATTCATGTTATAGATAGTCCATGGACATTGTTTTCATAATCAATATCGTCATTAAGGAAGAAGCAAAATGTAATTTTAAAGGTTATTGCATGAAAAATTGTCTTGGTAACAATATGAGGACCATAATTCACATGAGGTGAATAGAATGTCTTATTATTTCAAAATTAATCCAGTTCACATTTGTACGGAATGCATACCATGATGAATGACTCCTTTGACAGATGGATTTGAATGGATTTAGAGTTTTAATGGTGGTTATACTTGTTTGATTCAATCAACATACTAGGTTGTTTAGCCACATGTGTTAATTTCATTATCAATGTGTCAAAAAGTGTGTTTGGAGTCAAAAGAGGAGCCTTGCTAATGAGAAATGATGGGAGGCACTCTCTAATTTTGAATTCCACAATTAATATCAACAAGAAATGAAATTCAAGATCAAGCACTCCATTGTTTGATAAATTGAATGAATTCCTCTTATAAATATTCCATGGACATTTTTTTCATAATGAATATCGTCACTAAGGAAGAAGCAAAATGTAATTTAAAAGTTATTGCATGGAAAATTGTCTTGGTAACAATATGAGGAGCATAATTCACATGAGGTGAATAGAATGTCTTATTATTTCAGAATTAAACCAGTTGACATTTGTACGGAATGCATACCATGATGAATGACTCCTTTGACTGATGGATTTATATGGATTTAGAGTTTCAATGGTGTTTATACTTGTTTGATTCAATCAGAATACTAGATTGTTTAGCCACATGTGTTAATTTTATGATCAATGTTTCAAAAAGTGTGTTTGGAGTCAAAAGAGGAGCCTTGCTAATAAGAAATGATGGGAGGCACTCTCTAATTTTGAATCCCACAATTAATATCAATAAGAAATGAAATTCAAGATCAAGCACTCCATTGTTTGATAAATTGAAAGAATTCCTGTTATAAATAGTCCGTGGGAATTTTTTTCATAATGAATATCGTCATTAAGGAAGAAGCAAAATGTAATTTAAAAGTTATTGCATGGAAAATTGTCTTGGTAACAATATGAGGAGCATAATTCACATGAGGTGAATAGAATGTCTTATTATTTCAGAATTAAACCAGTTGACATTTGTACGGAATGCATACCATAATGAATGGCTCCTTTGACTGATGGATTTAAATGGATTTAGAGTTTCAATGGTGTTTATACTCGTTTGATTCAATCAGTATACTAGATTGTTTAGCCACTTGTGTTAATTTTATGATCAATGTGTCAAAAAGTGTGTTTGGAGTCAAAAGAGGAGCCTTGCTAATAAGAAATGATGGGAGGCACTCTCTAATTTTGAATTCCACAATTAATATCAATAAGAAATGAAATTCAAGATCAAGCACTCCATTGTTTGATAAATTGAAAGAATTCCTGTTATAAATAGTCTATGGGCATTTTTTTCATAATGAATATCGTCATTAAGGAAGAAGCAAAATGTAATTTAAAAGTTATTGCATGAAAAATTGTCTTGGTAACAATATGAGGAGCATAATTCACATGAGGTGAATAGAATGACTTATTATGTCAGAATTAAACCAGTTGACATTTGTACGGAATGCATACCATCATGAATGACTCCTTTGACTGATGGATTTAAATGGATTTAGAGTTTCAATGGTGTTTATACTTGTTTGATTCAATCAGTATACTAGGTTGTTTAGCCACATGTGTTAATTTTATGATCAATGTGTCAAAAAGTGTGTTTGGAGTCAAAAGAGGAGGCATGCTAATAAGAAATGATGGGAGGCACTCTCTAATTTTGAATCCCACAATTAATATCAATAAGAAATGAAATTCAAGATCAAGCACTCCATTGTTTGATAAATTGAAAGAATTCCTGTTATAAATAGTCCGTGGGCATTTTTTTCATAATGAATATCGTCATTAAGGAAGAAGCAAAATGTAATTTAAAAGTTATTGCATGGAAAATTGTCTTGGTAACAATATGAGGAGCATAATTCACATGAGGTGAATAGAATGTCTTATTATTTCAGAATTAAACTAGTTGACATTTGTACGGAATGCATACCATAATGAATGGCTCCTTTGACTGATGGATTTAAATGGATTTAGAGTTTCAATGGTGTTTATACTCGTTTGATTCAATCAGTATACTAGATTGTTTAGCCACTTGTGTTAATTTTATGATCAATGTGTCAAAAAGTGTGTTTGGAGTCAAATGAGGAGCCTTGCTAATGAGAAATGATGGGAGGCACTCTCTAATTTTGAATTCCACAATTAATATCAATAGGAAATGAAATTCAAGATCAAGCACTCCATTGTTTGATAAATTGAAAGAATTCCTGTTATAAATAGTCTATGGGCATTTTTTTCATAATGAATATCGTCATTAAGGAAGAAGCAAAATGTAATTTAAAAGTTATTGCATGAAAAATTGTCTTGGTAACAATATGAGGAGCATAATTCACATGAGGTGAATAGAATGACTTATTATGTCAGAATTAAACCAGTTGACATTTGTACGGAATGCATACCATCATGAATGACTCCTTTGACTGATGGATTTAAATGGATTTAGAGTTTCAATGGTGTTTATACTTGTTTGATTCAATCAGTATACTAGATTGTTTAGCCACATGTGTTAATTTCATTATCAATGTGTCAAAAAGTGTGTTTGGAGTCAAAACAGGAGCCTTGCTAATAAGAAATGATGGGAGGCACTCTCTAATTTTGAGTTCCATAATTAATAACAATAAGAAATGGAATTCAAGATCAAGGACACCATTGCTTGTTAAATTGAATGAATTCATGTTATAGATAGTCCATGGGCATTGTTTTCATAATCAATATCGTCATTAAGGAAGAAGCAAAATGTAATTTAAAAGTTATTGCATGAAAAATTGTCTTGGTAACAATATGAGGAGCATAATTCACATGAGGTGAATAGAATGTCTTATTATTTCAGAATTAAACCAGTTGACATTTGTACGGAATGCATACCATGATGAATGACTCCTTTGACTGATGGATTTAAATGGATTTAGAGTTTCAATAGTATTTATATTTGTTTGATTCAATAAATATACTAGATTGTTTAGCCACATGTGTTAATTTCATGATCAATGCGTCAAAAAGTGTGTTTGGAGTCAAAAGAGGAGCCTTGCTAATAAGAAATGATGGTAGGCACTCTCTAATCTTGAATTGCGCAATTAATATCAATAAGAAATGAAATTCAAGATCAAGGACACCATTGTTTGTTAAATTGAATGAATTCATGTTATAGATAGTCCATGGGCGTTGTTTTCATAATCAATATCGTCATTAAGGAAGAAGCAAAATGCAATTTAAAAGTTATTGCATGAAAAATTGTCTTGGTAACAATATGAGGAGCATAATTTACATGAGGTGAATAGAATGTCTTATTACTTCAAAATTAATCCAGTTCCCATTTGTACGGAATGCATACCATGATGAATGACTCCTTTGACAGATGGATTTGAATGGATTTAGAGTTTTAATGGTGGTTATACTTGTTTGATTCAATCAACATACTAGGTTGTTTAGCCAGATGTGTTAATTTCATTATCAATGTGTCAAAAAGTGTGTTTGGAGTCAAAAGAGGAGCCTTGCTAAGGAGAAATGATGGGAGGCACTCTCTAATTTTGAATTCCACAATTAATAACAATAAGAAGTGAAATTCAAGATCAAGCACTCCATTGTTTGATAAATTGAAAGAATTACTGTTATAAATAGTTCATGGACATTTTTTTCATAATGAATATCGTCATTAAGGATAAAGCAAAATGTAATTTAAAAGTTATTGCATGAAAAATTGTCTTGGTAACAATATGAGGAGCATAATTCACATGAGGTGAATAGAATGTCTTATTATTTTAGAATTAAACCAGTTGACATTTGTACAGAATGCATTCCATGATGAATGACCCCTTTGACTGATGGATTTAAATGGATTTAGAGTTTCAATGGTGTTTATACTTGTTTGATTCAATCAGTATACTAGATTGTTTAGCCACATGTGTTAATTTTATGATCAATGTGTCAAAAAGTGTGTTTGGAGTCAAAAGAGGAGCCTTGCTAATGAGAAATGATGGGAGGCACTCTCTAATTTTGAATTCCACAATTAATATCAATAAGAAATGAAATTCAAGATCAAGCACTCCATTGTTTGATAAATTGAATGAATTCCTCTTATAAATAGTCCATGGACATTTTTTTCATAATGAATATTGTCATTAAGGAAGAAGCAAAATGTAATTTAAAAGTTATTGCATGGAAAATTGTCTTGGTAACAATATGAGGAGCATAATTCACATGAGGTGAATAGAATGTCTTTATTATTTCAGAATTAAACCAGTTGACATTTGTACGGAATGCATACCATGATGAATGACTCCTTTGACTGATGGATTTATATGGATTTAGAGTTTCAATGGTGTTTATACTTGTTTGATTCAATCAGTATACTAGATTGTTTAGCCACATGAGTTAATTTTATGATCAATGTGTCAAAAAGTGTGTTTGGAGTCAAAAGAGGATCCTTGCTAATAAGAAATGATGCGAGGCACTCTCTAATTTTGAATCCCACAATTAATATCAATAAGAAATGAAATTCAAGATCGAGCACTCCATTGTTTGATAAATTGAAAGAATTCCTGTTATAAATAGTCCATGGGCATTTTTTTCATAATGAATATCGTCATTAAGGAAGAACCAAAATGTAATTTAAAAGTTATTGCATGAAAAACTGTCTTGGTAACAAGATGAGGAGCATAATTCACATGAGGTGAATAGAATGTCTTATTATTTCAAAATTAATCCAGTTCACATTTGTATGGAATGCATACCATCATGAATGACTCCTTTTAGTGATGGATTTAAATCGATTTAAAGTTTTAATGGTGTTTATACTTGTTTGATTCAATCAGGATACTAGATTGTTTAGCCACATGTGTTAATTTCATTATCAATGTGTCAAAAAGTGTGTTTGGAGTCAAAACAGGAGCCTTGCTAATAAGAAATGATGGGAGGCACTCTCTAATTTTGAATTCCATAATTAATAACAATAAGAAATGGAATTCAAGATCAAGGACACCATAGTTTGTTAAATTGAATGAATTCATGTTATAGATAGTCTATGGGCATTGTTTTCATAATCAATATCGTCATTAAGGAAGAAGCAAAATGTAATTTAAAAGTTATTGCATGAAAAATTGTCTTGGTAACAATATGAGGAGCATAATTCACATGAGGTGAATAGAATGTCTTATTATTTCAAAATTAATCCAGTACACATTTGTGTGGAATGCATACCATCATGAATGACTCCTTTGAGTGATGGATTTAAATGGATTTAGAGTTTTAATGGTGCTTATACTTGTTTGATTCAATCAACATACTAGGTTGTTTAGCCACATGTGTTAATTTCATTATCAATGTGGCAAAAAGTGTGTTTTGAGTCAAAAGAGGAGCCTTGCTAATGAGAAATGATGGGAGGCACTCTCTAATTTTGAATTCCACAATTAATATCAATAAGAAATGAAATTCAAGATCAAGCACTCATTGTTTTGTTAAATTGAAAGAATTCCTGTTTATAAATAGTCCATGGACATTTTTTTCATAATGAATATCGTCATTAAGGAAGAAGCAAAATGTAATTTAAAAGTTATTGCATGAAAAATTGTCTTGGTAACAATATGAGGAGCATAATTCACATGAGGTGAATAGAATGTCTTATTATTTCAAAATTAATCCAGTTCACAATTCTACGGAATGCATACGATGATGAATGACTCCTTTTGACAGATGGATTTGAATGGATTTAGAGTTTTAATGGTGTTTATACTTGCTTGATTCAATCAACATACTAGGTTGTTTAGCCACATGTGTTAATTTTCATTATCAATGTGTCAAAAAGTGTGTTTGGAGTCAAAAGAGGAGCCTTGCTAATGAGAAAATGATGGGAGGCACTCTCTAATTTTGAATTCCATAATTAATAACAATAAGAAATGGAATTCAAGATCAAGGACACCATAGTTTGTTAAATTGAATGAATTCATGTTATAGATAGTCTATGGGCATTGTTTTCATAATCAATATCGTCATTAAGGAAGAAGCAAAATGTAATTTAAAAGTTTATTGTCATGTGAAAAATTGTCTTGGTAACAAAATGAGGAGCATAATTCACATGAGGTGAATAGAATATCTTATTATTTCAAAATTAATCCAGTACACATTTTGTGTATAATGCAATACCATCATGAATGACTTCCTTTGAGTGATGGATTTAAATGGATTTAGAGTTCTTTCAGATGTGTATATAACTTGTTTGATTCAATACAGTTATACTAGATTGTTTATCCATAAGTGTCCAATTTATGATCTATGAGTCAAAAAGTGTGTTTGGAGTCCACGAAGAGGAGCCTTGCTAATAAGACAAATGA